>PVKA01028856.1:0-28946 GCA_004027165.1 Ctenomys sociabilis
TTCTCAAAGTAGAAAGAGGTAGGAAATATAAAGAGAAATATTTAGAGATTTAAAATTTCTGAATTTAGTTGAACTTATAACACCACATTTCCAAGAAAAATGAGCCTTTTATGCACAAGAAATTTGAATAAAATCATACCAAGATACACAGAAATTAAAATGTCCAAAATTTATTGGTAAAGAAAAAATCATTAAAGCATATACATAAAAAATATTAACTATGGAAGAACAAAATTAAATAGCATCTTATTCCACATTAGAAAAAAAAAAAAGACCAAGTGTATAAGAAACTAGACTAATTAAAGGATTGAAAGAAAAAAATCTGTCCTGTTTGGATTTTATACTTAGAAACATTGAAAACTTTGAAAACTAAAAGTAAAATATTTTCCAGTTATACAAACTTGAAATATTCTAATACCTCCAGGCATAGCATATAGGAAATAACAAAGAACATAATTCGGAAGGCAAGAGAAGTCGCCGTATGGCTCTGGATAAAGAATAAAGAGCTCTCAAAATGATAGTTATGCAAGACTATGTAAAATATATGAGATGAACCCATTTAAAAGGTCGTGGGCCAGGGAGATACTTCAATGGTGTAAGTACCTGCCTGGCAAGTACAGGGCCCTGAGTTTGATCCCTGGTCCTAAAAAAAAAAAAAAAAAAAAAAAAAAAAATTAATAGATTAAATAAATAAAAAATAAAAGGTCATTAAAGATTTCTGTGGAACAGTATCAGTCTTATGTCGGGTTATACACATTTTTTACATAAAAGGCAAGGAAGAAGTAATATATAATCAATGGAAATACACTTCGTAAAGTTTCTAATACTAGAAAATATCGTACTATGTCTTTTAAGTAGATTGTAAGTCAAAGATACAGTACAAAGAAGCTTAGAAATGCTGTTGTTGCCTTTCTGTTGTTTTTCCTTGTTGCATATGGTAGCAACATATCTGTAATCCCAGAACTTGGGTGATGGAGGCAGGAAGCTCACTGCAAGTTTAAGGCCAGCCTAGGCTACAGAATGAATTCAAACCCAACCTAAACTTTAGAGTGAGACCCTGTCTCAAAAAAAAATTAAAAGAAAGATTATTGTTCCTTGCCAAATAGGAATAAGTTATTGAAGATTTCTAAAAAGAACAAAATCTTAATCATCTCTATTAAATGGTACTGATCCCCCTATTCCTCTATTCTTAGTTCATTATAAAACTATTCTAGAACTTCAAAATGTAGTAAGTTGCTGGAGTCAGTTGTCTAACATAGGATTACTCCATTATATGAGTGCCCAGTGTATATAATGCCACTTTAAAGATTGTATAGCTTATACTAAGCCAATACTAAAAATTACAATGAAATGAGCATCTAGTAATTATACATTCTAAAAGGTAAATGTGAAACTCAAAATATCATTCACAAATAAGATTTTTAAAGCAACCATAATGAGGTATTGTATTGCTGTATAGAAACCTGTATTAGATAAGACCCTTTCAATAGATTTTATAGTTCGTGAGCCCTTGCTGTATTTCTTTTACAATCTAGTTTCATTCTATTTAGTATAATTCATTCATTCATTTAGTATGTACTTTCCAAGAACCTACAACAGTAGTGCAAGGCATTTTCTAGATGTATGATTCTCCTAATATCTTTCAGAAGAGGATAAATATAGGTACACAATAAGTGAGAATCTGAGAATATCAGACTAGCAATAGCTAGTCTTCCTCAGATTTCCTCCAGTTGTGAATTTTGAAGTTTGTGATGGTCCCAACATTCCTGAAAATGTGACTACTTTCCAGAGTTAAAAACCAGAACATGGTACCTTGGCTAGTCACTCTTCTTCCATTCTGACAAATGGCTGACATCAGAAACTTTTAAAATAAATTGATATACTTTGGATTATAATTTCAGACTATTCAGTCCCTGCTCTTTTGGCCCTGTTGTTTGAATGGCACCTTATTACATCATAAATGATTGCAAGAGATGCCTATTCACTTAATGGTGGCTGGAAAGCAGAGAAAAAAGAAAGGGCCAGGGTCCCAATATCCTCTTCAAGTACACGCCCATAGCAATCTCACACTCACCCAATAGATCCCACCTTTGAAAGATTCGGCACCTGTTCCCTGTGATACAGACCAGTAAGCATGCCTTCTATGGGACATTTGAGATCCAAATTAGATCAGTGGAAAAGTTACTTTCTTGGATCATGCAGTAAGTTAGAGGACTGATGAAGGGCTATTGTCTATGCAAAAAAAAAAGAAAAAAATCAGTATGGTTGTTTCAAACTAGTCGTGTTTTTTTTAAATCACATATCTGAAATTCCCTTTTGGTAAGCAAAAGAACCAACTATATCATTTTGACTGTTTCCTTTTTCCTGGATTAGAATAGAGACCTGCTGATTCCATTCAAATATTTGTGAATATTGTATTGCTCTCAAGTTTGTTATGTATATCTAGCTTCTCTTTTTCACTTCCCTTTAAATAAAAAATACCTTAATTTCCCAATTTCTTCTCACCATTCTTTTATGTTGCTTTTTAGTGAGGTTTCAAGAATTTGAGCAAGACAAAATAGAATTGGATTCAAGCTTTTTTTTTTTAACTCAAAGTTTTATTTTGATTTTCCAGTGATTTTCAAAGCATTCCACATATTCTTCTTTCTAAAACATTCTTGATCAATTTCTCTATTTTTCATCAACCTTATTTCTCTCTTCAATTGGGAGTCATCTGTCTTGGTTGTCTGAGATGTAAGAGCCACCAGAGATACCATCACCAGTCTGGTAACAAAGTAGCTATAGCAGTGGTGTGGATCTGGTATGTTTGCATATCTACTGATGCAGTTTATAAAACCACCTGGTTCCTGGGCACAAATATTTGCAGTCCATCAGAGGTCTGTACATACTGGAGAATTGTAGCTTGCAGAGTACTGCCAGAACTGGTCCTGGTTAATATCTGGAGTCCCTGTATTCCATCTGTTCCTGCACTGGCCAACTGTAAAGCTCTATTTGGGGCAATGGCAATATACCATCCACTGCTAGTCTGGTAGATGGGTGTTGGAACAGACATAGAAGTGACAGCAGATACTCCTTTTCTGCCCTATGTATCTTCAGAGGATAGGTCTTTCAAAATTTTTCTATAAGATGGGCACCATGCTAGGATCCCATGAGCTCTCTGTGAAGAGCCTATGCTGTCAGATGAGACCAGAGACTTTTCACTTTCTGATATAGATGATACCTGCTGAACAATATGAGAAATATGAGCTTCCTGAACTGTTGAAGCAGGTTGAGTTGAAGTCTCTGAAATGTTATTCTTTTTTTTTTTTTTTTTTTTCTTTTTATGGGACTGGGGATTGAACTCACGACCTTGCGCTTGCCAAACAAGAGCTTATTCTGCTGAGCTATCTCTCCAGCCCCTGAAGTGTTATTCTGGTGAGAATCTTCTATAATTAACTGCTGGGTGCTCTGAGGGGGTTGTCAATGTGGTGCAAGTTTCTTCAAGTACTAGCACCTTCTGCAGAGCGTTTGTTCTTATGGTGAGATAGACCTAGAGCTGTGGCCTTTGGCCTAAGCCCCGTTATGTGTCTGCTTGGAGGGAGAAGGAGGTGTGCTTCCTCAGTTTCTCATCTGCTTTTCTAGCTTTTTGGAGTTTCCTGAATAATCAAGTAGATGGGCTTGGTGGAATGGAAAAGTAAAGCAAAGAAAGAAAGGACAAAATCCACTAAAGAAAAATTATGTAAGCATCAGCAGGGTTTATACCATAATTATTGACTAAATATCTATACACATTTTTCTCTCCTTGCTCAATCTGTAATGCTTAGAGCTGCTCACTTTAACTTTCAAAATATCTAGTATCTGCATGAGAGCACTGTTAGCTACTTACCTGCCCTGCCCCTATGATTCTTGATGTACACTTATAGAGGTACACTTAACTACACAAAAATACGATTATCAAAGTAGACCTAGACAGATTTTGTATAAAAACTCTATTCCAGGGCATTAAGAAATCTCTTGGACATACAATTTATGGTTTTACATAGTGTAATCTTTTAAGTTTACTTTGTATCCCCAGTAGTATATAAATATTTGCTAGCCCATGTAGTTTAACAGTTTTATTTAAAGTTAGAGAAAAAAATAAAGGATTTAGATTTTCTTAAAAATGTTTGTGATGATGCCTTATGGATATTTTATTGCCAAGCATTAAGCCAAATAGATATTAAAGTCTGCAATCTTTTGGGAATTAAACTCCCAAAGCTAAATACAGGAAGAGCCTTCCACATTTTATAAGTTCTATATACCCTTTACATCTTTATTAAAAATTAATTTCACTGTTTAGTGAATTTTATCTATACTGAGGGTTTTTGTATTCTTTGCCAACCACTAATAGGTTTTATTCATTATACAAAGGAAGCAAATTATATTGATTATCTGTGGTCTTAGAAAGTTAAAGCATAAATGTAAACAATTTACTAGATTATTATGATGAAATAAAAGACTCTAGTCCACAGTATGAAGTCTTCCATCCTGATTTGTTTGTTTATTTATAAGTCAGTGTTGTTGTAATTTAACTTATCTATAGTAATATTTATCTTTTCAATGTATAGTTCTCGAGGTCTTGACAAATCCATAATGTTATCCAACCATAAGCACCATCATAAGTACATAGGAACTCCAAAAATGGCTTAAAGCCCCTTCCTAATCATTTATTCCCACCATCTCAAACATTTGGTAACCACTGACCTGTTTTCTGTCACTAAAGTCTTTTGTTGCTTTATATCATCATGTTGATGTTTTAGTTTGGCTTCATTCACTGAAATGTAATGTATTTCATGATGTTCCATATAGTCACTGTTAATCTCTTTTTCTTGATGAGTAGTATTACACTATATGGATGTATCAAAGTTTTATTTATCTGATGGCAAAAAGCAATTTTGGCAATTATACATGAAACTTTTCTAAACATTTACCCAGGCTTTTGAGAGAATTTAAGTTTTCATTTGCCTTAGGTAAATTCTTAGGAGTAAAATACTGGCATATGTGGTAACACATTTAGCTTTATGAGAAACAGAATGGTTTTTGCAAGTGTCCAGCATTTTTGCATTCCCACCAGTAGTTTGAGAGTTCAATTTGCTCCCATCTTCACCTGCCTTTGAAATTGTCAGTTGTTTTGTTTGAATCAAATAGTAGTGGTTTGAATCACTTGTAGTGGTTTAAATTTACCTTTATTTCAGCAGGTGAATGAGAATATAGGTCTCTTAGTTCTACTCTGCTGCTTTGGTACTAGTCACAAAAGTACTTGTCTTACAATAGGAAATCAAGTGGACTCATTAATTAGAGTAGTGGTTCTCAACAGGGACAATCCTCCCCTACTCATCCCATGAAATTTGGCAGTGTCTGGGGACATTTTTGTTTGATCACTGAAGGGAATATGCTACTTTCATTTAGTTAATAGAGACCAAGAATGCTTTCTAAACATTATACAACATGTAAAACATTTCAGCCCTAAACTAGACAAATAATTATTGAACCTAAATGTCCATAATGAGGGCCAGCCAGATAGCTCAACAGACTAAAACACCTGTTAGGCAGGTGCAGAGACCAGGGTTCAATCCCCAGTGTGCTATGCTGGCCCTGCCCCTGGGGTGCACTGAGACAGTGACTGAGACTGGCTGGTGGTTCAGGCCTGTAATCCCAGAGCTTGGGAGGCTGAAAACAGGGGGATCACTACAAGTCCAGTCTGTGTAGTGAGACCCTGTAGACCCTATACTTAAATATATTAAATAAATAAATGTATGTTAGTAGTGTAGAGATTGAGAAATAAAACCTGGATTAAAAAGTTAGCAAAAAAAATAGAGACTGGGCGTAGTGGCGCACACCTGTAATCCCAGCTCTTGGGAGCTGTAAACATGGTTCACTAAGAGTCTGATCTAGTAGTGAGACCCTGAACACCTTGTGTACCCTTCCCTAAAACACAAAAAAGAAAGTTAGCAAATGAAATATGCAAGTCATCTACAAAATTTATTTGTATTCAATATGAGATGTTAATTGAACTGGATGATCATTTAAAGACGTGTGAGTTTAGATAATTGAGGATATTTCATTCCATCAATATTGTGTATACTGGGCTGGGGAGATAGCTCAGTGGCATAAGTGCCTGCCTGGCAAGGGCCAGGACTCAAGTTTGATCCCCAGTACCATATGCCATGCCAGCCCCAGAATACTAGCATATTGTGCCAGCCCTGAAAGCAAGTGTGGTGGTGCGTGCCTGTAGCCCTAGCACTGGGAGGCAGAGAGGAGGGTCACCACAAGTCTGAGCTGCATATTGAGACCCTGTGTCCAATAAAAAATAATTTTAAAAAAGATATTGTATATACTGCCAAATAAAACTATTTTGATAATATTAGATGGTTTACTGTAGGAACTGTGTTATCTTCCACTATATTTAAGATTTGTGTAATTTACTATCTTATGTAATGCTAGGTTTAGTTTGTGCATGTTAAATAACTTTAAATGCCTCAATTAATATGAGAAATTTAATAACCATTGTTTGGCCACTCAATTCTAAGACTAATGTGTACAAAAAAAATTTTTTTTAACTCTGGCTATTGCTTACTTTGCATTTCTAGTGGAATTTGAACTTTTTTGCTCTTTGTTTTGTTTTGCTTTGCTTTGCTTTGCTTTTATTTGAAGTACATTCTCGGCCTTGCCTTCTATAAGCCATAAGCATGTTCTCTGTTAGCCTGCCAAAGGAAAACAGAGAAAAATCCATGTTTCTGTTCTAGTTGGCATGTATCATTTTTTTGACAAAATCATTGAACATCCTATTATTGTACTATATTTTCAAATCACAATTTAAAATCATTATCCAAATTCAAAGTTCATTATTTAAGGTAAGCTGTTTTGCCAGACTTCGTGCCTAGTTCATTAGGCAAAATTATTGCCATATACACTTCCTTTAATTGTCTGAATCATTGGTTATTACTTTGAATTTGCGTTTTGCTGGAAGCAGACATGAAAATTTGACTGTTGCTCTGTACAGTTGAAAAATAGCAGATTTGCTTCTGAAATTCAACAACAAAACTGACCTGTAGTTTTTGATGAGCTCAGTAACTTACAAGAGACCATTCCAAACTCATTTGGAGTAAAGTAAAAGTTTTTTTTTTTCAAAAGAGTTTGAGGATTATGATGAACCCTCTCCAAATCTTCCTTAATTACTGCTGCCTTCACAAAAGTCCTTCTGTAGCCAAATTAGGTTTAAGGCTGCGAGTGTGAGCTTTTACATGTGTTCTGCTGCCCATTAGAGGGCAGCAGTGCACAGACACAGCAACCAGGAAGCCAAATACTGGGCCTGAGACTATGAGTCTTTTCTTGAATCTTCTAAACAAAATTGAAATTGTCATAACTTGGTAAATTTAACTCATGATCTACATTTTGGCATAGAATTTCTCAATAACTGCAGATACACTAAACATTTTAACATATTTTTAGTCAAACAATGCTTTGTTAATCTGAATTATGTGTATGTTGGGTTTACAATTTTTTTAAATTTGTTTTTCATTTTTGTTGTTGTTTTTTAGAGTCAGGATCTCACTGTGTAGTTCAATCTGACCTTGAACTCACTGTGCAACACATACTGGCCTTGAACTCATAGCACTCCTCCAACCTCAACTTCTTAAGTGCTAGGATTATAAGCATATACCAGGCAGAGGGAGATAGCTCAGTAGAATACGTGCTTGCCTGGCAAGCACAAGGGCCTGAGTTCAATCCCCAGTTCCACAAAAACAAAAAAGCATGTACCATCATTCCCAGCTAGGTTTACAGTATTTCTAATTGCTTATGGGAAAATTAATGAATAATACTAGTAAGTTTTATATAATAAGTTACTTATATATAAACCCTTACTGGATGCTATTACTAGTAGCAGTAGTAGTATGAGTTGTGTGAGTAGTTTACTACTACTATTATTAAAACGTAAGTATTTAGTGTTGTCTTTTCCCAAAAACTTGGGGGAAAGGAACATTTTCAGTTCAACAATTACTCTCTTTAAAATAAATTTTAGGGCCAGCCAAATGACTCAATGGATTAAAGCACCTGCAAGCAGGTTCAGGGGCCCAGGGTTCAATCCCCAGCCCTGCCCCCAGGGCACGCTGAGACAGCAATTGAGACTGGGCATGGTGACACACATGCCTGTAATCCCAGCTCTTGGGAGGTTGTAAACCAACAGATCACTAAGAGTCCTATCTAGCAGTGAGACCTTAAACACCCTGTAGACCCTTCCCTAAAATACAAAAAATAAATAAATAATAAATTTTTAAAAATAAGGATAAGAAAAAAATTAAGGATTTAGTTCAGTAAGCATGATACTATATCAAAGAACACAGTGAGTAAATATTTTTCAAAAATGTATATAGACTTTTGAAAAGTTTAGATTTATTCTGGAAAGGTATGTATATGTATGTGCTCATCTTATAAGAGCTTTCCTATGACAGCATGCAACAGTCTTCACAGATCTTTATGACATAGACAATGTGTGATTAGTTTCAGCACAGGTAAAGTTGGAACTGAAACACAAAGTGATGAGGGAACTGACATTGTACCAACTCACATAGCTAATAATTGGCCAAGCTGAGATTTGAACCTAGACCATGGAGCATGACACAGATTTTGTCATAAAGATTCAGAAATATTCTTTAGAATATTTATATTGATGAATTCATTTTCATCCTATGATTTTTATTAATGAAAACTTAACAGGCATTGAATTTTTAATATTATTTGTTAAAAAGGCATCAAAGTTTTCAACATTTTCTTTCAACATTTCAAAATTTTCTTCCTGTCAGGAGCTTCCTACTATATTATACTATGTACACTTAGCAGGGACATAAGATATGAACTCTGTTTTGGTGTACAAAGTCTAAAAAGGAACAACACAAATAAATTCTTATATAAACTACAATGAAAACCCCAATAGTACTTTACAAAAAAAAAAAAAAAATCTGTAGTTATCACACTTAAAACAGTCATGCACACCTGACAATAGCAAGTGCCACACGTACACATCAGTTACACTAACAGCATATGTATTTTGCTTTCCTGGCATTTTTGTAGGACATATTTGACATCTCAGGGGTTTTGCTGTTTTGTTCAGAGGTTATTATATTTTATCATGTGTAGTTAATGGGAACTAAAATATCAATAAAATATTGAGTACTGTGCATTTAGACTAGACAACATTTTCACCTCAGCTGGGTAACTGGTTACAGAACTGAATAGATAACATAAGAAATAAATTCCTAGATGAGTTACAATGAAAATACCAATAAAATTCTACAATAAAAATGATTGGCTTCAACTGTCACATTCAATGCAGTCTTCATACATGATAGCTGCATATGCCAATGTCACTTACACTCAGAACACATGTGCTTAGCTTTCCTTCCCTATGTGACAATCTTGTAACCTTTCTTTATTTTTATGAATTTGGTGCAGGGTCTCACAATGCAGCTCAGACTCCTAGTGATCCTCCTGTTTTCAGCCTCCCAGCACTGGGATTACAGGTGTGTGCCACCACTCCCAATCTCGGTGGCCCATGCTCAGGGGCAGGGCTGGCATGGCATGTGATCATGGCATGGATCAAACCCCAGGCCCTGCGCTTGCCTAAGCAGTGCCTAGTCCAGTGAGATATCTCACCGGCCCTTGTCACCTTTTCTCCCTGAGTGGTTTTGTTTTTTGTTCTGGGAATCAAACTTAGGACCTTGTACTTGCCAGGCAGGAGTAATCTTCCTGTCTTGTCAGGAGCTTCCTACTGTATTGAACTATGTACACTTATATAAGATAGCAATAAAATAAAATATCAGATTTGTAATGAATGCTTAGAAAAGACATCAGTGTTTTCATATCAGCTGTTTACTTGCTTACAAAAACTAAAAGCTAACATCAAAAATAAAATGTGAACTGCAGTGTGAACACAAAAATTCTACCACAGAAATAATCTTTGCTTCACCTGTCATACACAAAGCAGTCTTCATACATGGCATTTGCTTGTTCCATACACAAGTATGGCTTACATTGGACATATATTTCATTTTCCAGTCATTTTTTGTAGGGCACACAACATGTTCTTTTGTTTTCCTGTGTCATAGTAGGTCTTTGTGATGCTGTGCCTGTTCAACAGAGTACTTCACAATGTTTTGTATAAGTTCCCTGGAAAAGAAACATTTTGTTTTTCCTCTGCTGTAAATGAGTTCCAGTCCCAATCCTCTTTAAGGAAATTTCTTCATAGTATTTTATACTTGTTATTTTCTTTGTAAATGTCAAACTGTTTATGCCATACATGTTTAGAATCAAGTAAAACACAGTCGTTGACCAATTTTTTGTGTTTCAAGTGACATCATAGTTGCTGTATAACTCATCAACAACATTGACTCCACCTTTTGTTTTATTGTAGAAGGTTTCTGTCTCAGGTTTCTATTTTATTGAGGTTTCCCTATCAACATTTCCTCATCATGGTGAAATGTTGACATCAGCAGTACCAGTTTGTTTTTCTCTCCCATATAGGAGGCCAGTGTTATATATTTCTGAAATTCAAAGATTTTCTTTTCTTTTTTTTTTTTTTTCAGAACTGGGGAATGAACTCAGGCAAGTGCTTATTCTACTGAGCTATCTCCCAGCCCCCAAAGATTTTCTATTCAATTCTCTGTCTGGAAATTGTATCTTTTTATTTGGAATTTCTGCTTTGTTCTTGTGTAGTTACTGTGCTGGTAACTTGTGTTCTGTTAACAAATGTAACATCAGTAGGCAACTAGTAAACCAGTTGTCTGATGTCACATTCCAGCAAGTTTGAGAGATGGGAACAACAAATCTGTTCATAATATCATTCCGTTTATTACTGATCGAACAAGGACATGATGGATGAGTTCCAGGATAAATGTCTAAATTGAAAGCATAGTAAGTCTTTGCATTTAAAAGAAAAAAATATTCTCTTTTCAGACCTAGTTTATTTTGACACATTCCTTTCCATGAGTCTTTTACATTCCTGTGATTACCATGAATAATCCCTGCTAAGTACAGTTGGTCTTTGAATGCTTTCAGTTTGGCTTTCCTGCATTTTATAGTATTTTGTAGCATTTCATCTGTTGTATTTTCTAACATTGAATGACTGGCATTCTGCCCACTGTATTTCACCTCTGCCAACACTGTCACTATATTTTCAAACCTACTTCTAACATTGGATTATTGTGTTTGGTTGTTTGGCCATTTTACATTTTGGCTAGTCAAATATGTACTCACATTGCTGTTTTCTTTGCCATCTGAATCAAGAAGGTCTGCCACCCCAGTGTCTGTATCAGTGGACTCTTGCTCTAGTTCACCATCATAGGAACCTTGGCTTGCACAACCAATGTCAAAGTCATCAGCAGCACTAGTATCATCCACCCACACTACACTTTTCATCTTTCCATTGTCTGATACCCTCTTTAGTCACCGTTTTCAGAATACAGTGGTTTTCATTATACAGATCTTTCCCGTCTTCAATCAGATTGATTCCTGTATATTTTATTTTTCTTAATGCTATTATGAAAGATATTATTTCCCTAATTTCTCTTTTAGTGAATTTGTTATTGATTTATAGAGATGCCATTGATCTTTTAGTATATTAACTTTGTGGGTATACTACTGACTTTGAAATTTTAGAACAATTTTTTCAGTGTGCTTTAGAACAAGTGTCTAATTAGAGTTGACATAAGAATTTATTTTACTGTCTTTGCTAGTGCTGTTTGGGAAACACAACAATGTATAAGGGCTGCTTTGGAAGGAACAATTCTTTAAAATTTTATTTTACCTCAGAAACTTTGTAAGATAAACCTCAATATATATATTAGGGGTACTTAAAACAGTCTTATTTGTATCACATTGCTGAGATATTTTAACTATCTCATATGTCCTAGCCTAGATTTCATTTTCAAGCCACATAATGAAGAAAAAAAAAAAAACTGTGGGGAACATTTATGATAATTGATGACCATTGAGCCTTTTTAACTGTCAGGAGAATGTATGTGGTGGTACTGAGTTTAATCTGTCCCAGAAATGATAGATTCAGTGGGAATAAGAGACTTTCTTCTTGCAAAAGATAATAAATGTTAGAAATAGTCTAAGAATGATTGTAAAGAAGCTTTCCCTAGGAAAAAAAAAAACTGTAGAAGAAATGGATTCCTCTCTACCTACAGTATTTAAAATAGAATTCTACTTTTGAGGAACCATATTAAAGTTCATGCAAGCCCTAAGAGTCTTTGAAAGTATTAGTTAATAGGAGTTGGAGCATCAGTGGTAGCAGGTGTGAGGCCCTGGATTCAATTCTCAACACCAAAATACATAAATAAATAAATAAATAAACAAAGCATTTTAATTAGTGAAGTTAACTTATTGCAATAATTAGTGTGTGTTCTATATTATGTTCTACTCATTAGTAAGTAGTCAGCTGTAGGAAACAGTTTACAGTACCTGCTATATGTGAAGCAGTTTCTGGATGTAATCAGTATACTGCAAAGAACAAAAATACTGAACATGTGTGTGTTGATGAGGAAGGTTTATGTTTATGCTTTTAATTGAATGAAACATCTAATCCCATGAAGCTTCATTTTAGTGAAAGTATAAATAGTAACTGTGTTAAATAGAATTCATGGTATATGAGAGGGTGGTAGGTACTGAAGAGAAAAATGTAAGAAGGATAAGGAATATGTTGGGAAGAGGGTTAGATAAAGAGGCCCAAGAAAATGGCCTTTGAACAAAGAAACACACATACAAGGGAAGATAGGCATTTCAAACAGAGAGATCAGTTAAATGCAAGAGCCTTGAGATGGGAACAAGGCCTGTTTGGAGAAAAATGAAGGAAGGAAATATCAGTGTTTGCCAAGGAAACTGATAATTGGGTGTTAGAGACACTAAAGAAGACCCAGAGTAAGCTACATGTGGTGGTATACACCTGTAATTTCACCAGTCTAGTCAGCTGAGGCAAGGGGATCCCAAGCTGAGGGCAGCCTAGGAAACTTAGTGACTTAGCAAAGCTCTGTGTCAAAACAATTTTGTAAAAGATGAAGCTGGGATGTAGTTTATTGCAAAAGCCATGGGTTCAATCTCCAGTGTCCCCAACACTCACACATGCATATGATGCCTCAGAGCTTGTCATATGATTGACTGAGAAAGAATAAACTATTTACTCATATGGGGAAGACTAAAGAAAACAATCATGAAGATGGATGAAAATAAAGAGCTCTCTCGAGCTGGGATTGGTGCACACCTGTGAGCCTAGCACTTGGGAGGCTGAGGCAGGAGGTTTATTGTGAGTTTGAGACCAGCCTCGGCTACATAGTGAACTCAAAGCCAATCTGAACTGCATAGTGAGACCCTGTCTCAAAAAGACCAATAAGTAAATAAATAGCTCTTAGACTTAAATTGATAAAAATACAAGCAGAAATACTTTGTGTAGATAGTTCACTATAGGTAGAGTTCAGGAGAAAGCTCAAGAAATAATAAATGTATAAAAAGCATTGGTATTTCCGCAGTTAACAGATTATGTAAATACAGAAGAGGCCTGAGATTGAAACTAGAGATGCTCATATACTTAAGAGATTAGGACCCTTGATAGAGCTTGGCTGAACTCCAGCCACTCAACATCACGAAGAAGACTACCTTGGGAACCTTCAAGAGCTTTGGTGATCCCTACCCTGTGCTTAACACCATCGATAGAGCCTTGCAGAACCTCAGCCTGCCTTCATCATCATAGGGTGCTTCTTAAGGTGGAGCTTGCTCCCCCTATCATCAAACTGGAAGCCACACTGAAGCCAACAAAGCAAGAGCTTTAGTGAGCCTACCCTGCCGTCACACTCCTGGCAGCCATGCTGATCTGCATCCCACTCTGATACAATCACAGAGTTAGGGAGAACATTGGGAGTTCAAAAATGACAAAAGGAAGGGGGAAAAGGCAATCTAAAAATCTCTGTCCAGCCCAAAAGAATTCCAGCAGAAGATCAAAGAAGAATTTGGTAGTTACACATCTGAAATTTCTAAGATGATAGCAACTGAAGTAAAGGATTAGCTCCGTCAGGCTATGGAAGAAATCAGATCAGAAATAAACTCTCAGATACAAAAGAAAATGACAACAGCCATGGAAGGATTAATCAATACGTCTAAAGAAGACATAAATTTAAAAACTAGAGGGGAATAGGAAAATAATGGAAACAATGAACAATACAACACAAAAGTAGAGTGCATGAAACAGATTCAAACAGATATGTAGGACATTAAGAATTCACCTGGAAACTGACAAAGGAAAACCACTTGAATCAAACTGAGTGTAGAATTTCAGACCTTGAAGATAGCATTGCAGCTAGTGAACATGAAAGATCTCTTCAAAATAACAAGGAACCAGGAAGTAATACAACAGCTTCAAGATGATGCAAAAAAAAAATAATATGAGACTAATAGGTATCAGTGGAACAGCTGGAGCTAACACTAATGACTTAAAAAGATTATGTACAGAAGCAACAGCAAAAAAATTTCCAAACATGGGAAAAGAATCTGAAATATACAGTTAAATGAGGCATGTAGAACTCTAGATAGCCATAATGAAAATAAACCTTCACTCAGACACATAAAAATCAAAATCCCAGAAATTGAACAAAATGGGGCTAGGGAGATGGCTCAGTAGCACCTCTCTGGCTCAAGGGCCTGAGTTCAATCCGGTTCTGAAGAAAAAAATAAAAAAGAAGAACAAAGTAACAATATTGAAAGCTGTTAATAAGAGAGCCTTTTTATCAAGATGGCTTCAAAGATGAAGAAGGAAACCCCTGCCCCTCCCAAAACTGAAGCCAAAGCAAAAGCTTTGAAGGTCAAGAAGGTTGTGCTGAAAGGCATCCATAGCTACAAAAAGAAGATAGGAATATCACCCACCTTCCATTGTCCCAAGACACTGCAGCTCCAGAGGCAGCCCAAATACCCTTGGAAGAGCACCCGTAGGAGAAACAAACTTGAGCAGTATACCATCATCAAGTTTCCCCTGACCACAGAGTCAGCCATGAAAAATATCAAGGACAACAACATACTTGTGTTCATTGTGGATGTCAAAGCCAATAAGCACCAAATCAAACAAGCTATTAAGCTCTGTGAGGGACTGGGGAGATAGCTCAGTAGCATAAGCACTTGCCTGGCAAGCACAAGGGCCTGAGTTCAATCCCTGGTTCCGCCAAATAATAAAAAAGAAGAAACTATGAAATCCTTGTTGCCAAGGTCAGTATGCTAACCAGGCCTGACGGAGAGAAAAAGGTGTATGTTCTAGGGCTGGGGAGATGGCTCAGTGGAATAAGCACTTCTCTGGCAAGTGCAAGGGAACTTCAATCCCCTGTTCTGCCAAGAAGAAAAAGAAGAAGGAGAAGAAGGAGATTAAAAGAGATAAAGAAGATCATTACATACTTAGCAGGATACAAAATCAACACTCAAAAATGAATAGTATTTCTATACACAAACAACAAATGCACCAAGAGAAATTATGGAAACCACACCTTTCACAATAACATCTAAAATAAATAAATACTTAGGAATCAATATCACAAAGAAAGTAAAAGATTTATACACTGACAATTAAATAGTACTCTGAAAAAAAGAGATCAAAGAGGATTACAGAAAATGGAAAGATACACCTTCCTCCTCGATAGGAAGAACCAACATTCTAAAAATGACCACACTCCCAAACTTTGATACAGATTCAATGTAATCCCAATTAAACTACCATTGGTATACCTTACAGATCTAGAAAAAGCAGTCTCATACCACAACCAGAGAAGGACCCAACCAAAAAAGGAAACTACAGGCCAGTCTCCCTAATGAGCATAGATGCAAAAATCCTCAATAGAGTATTAGCAAACAGTCCTAAAATTCATCTGGAACCAAAAAAGGAGACCTAGAATAGCAAAAGTAATCCTGGTCAACAAAAGTAAGGTAGGAGAGATTCCAGTCCCTGACTTGAAATTATATTACAAAGCTACTGTAATAAAATCAGCATGGTACTGGTAAAAACAAACAAACCAAGGATCAATGATACAGTATAGAAAATGCAAAAACATCTACAAACATACTCAGCCGCCTTATCTTTGACAAAAGAGTCAAACATATTCACTGGAAGAAAGATAGCTTCTTTAATAATGTGCAAACAGTATGGTGCAAAACATACTGGCTTTCCACAGATCAAAGACTAAAAATAGACCCATATCTATCACCATGCACAATGCTAAAGTCAAGTTGCTAGGGAGATAACTCAGTGGTTTAAGTATCTGCCTGGCAAGCACAAGGACCTGGATTTGATCCCCATTACCTCATTCCATATCAGCCTCAGAACCTTGAACATGCTGTACTGGCCACAGAAACCTGGCACGGTGATTCATGCCTGTTATTCCAGTGCTGGGGAGGCTGAGACAGGAGTATCACTATGGGTCCAAGCTGTATAGCAAGTCCATGTACCAAATAAATAAATAAATTTTTAACACTACTGTCAAAATGGATCAGATATTTAAATATTAAAATTGAAGCACTAAATCTTCTAGAGGAGAAAGTAGGTAGAAATCTTAATGACATAATAGGTAGAGAGTTTATGAGCAAAAATCAAACTATATGGGAAAGTCTTCAAAGAATCAACAATTGGAATATCATCTTTTTGAAAAATTTCTGCACATCAAAAGAAATCAGTAAAAGAGTAAAAAGAAAACCCATAGGGGCTAGGGAGATGGCTCAGTAGAATAAGCACTTCCCTGGAAAGCACAAGGGCCTGACTTCAATCCCCAGTTCCACAAAAAAAGAAAAAGAAAACCTATAAAGTGGGAAAAAAGTATAGCTGACTATCTCTGAGACAAAGGCTTTTTATCTAGAATATATAAAGAACTAAAAAACATCAGGCCTCCCAAATTCAAAGAGTCTATCCAAAAATACAAATTTCAAATAAATATATACAAAACATTGAACAGAGGCAAATTAAAATAGTGCTATAATACCATTTTATGCTATCATCAGGAAGTCATCCAATAACAAATGCTGGAAAGGCTTTTGGGAAAGAGGAACTCTTCCACTATTGATGGGAGTACACCCTGGTACAACCATTGTGGAAATGTGTAGCAATCTTAGCTCAAAAAGCTAAGATTTGAGGTCCCATTCAAGCCAGCTATTCCATGCCTAGGTATTTTTCCAAAAGAAGTGGAATAATCGTACCACAGTGATACATGTACACCCTTGTTTGCATAGCAGTGCAATTTGTCATAGCTAAATCTTGGAAACAACCCAAATGCCTATCAACTGAGGTATGGATAAAAACCTGGTATTTTCACGTAATGGGGTAATATTCAGCTATAAAAAAGATAAATTTGAGGCTTTTGAAGATAAATGAATGCAATGAAAGACTATATTGATAAATGAAATAAATCAGACCAGCATGTGTAAATATCATATTGTCGTGATATTGTAAGAACCTGAAAGAGTAAATAAATTTGGAAAGATACAATAGATACTGTGAAAGGTTAAGAATTTGTTCAGCAGGCAGGAAAAACTGGGATAAGGAAGAGGACAAAAGAAAGAAGGCAAAAGGATATATTTATGTTTATATGCAGTATAATTGGGATAATTGTATTGCCAATTTCTACTGGCCTTAATGCTTAAAATTCTTTTTATTCTTTTAAATTTCTTATAACTCTTCGGTTGTCATTGTTTTGGTCTTTTTTTTTATCAACTTTTCAGGTTTTTATCTGGTAACCTAAACTAATTTAGAGATAACATCGTGTAATACAGCAACAATTGTTGAATTTCTATTACTTTGTTTAGTGAAATTTTGTATCAGTTTTAATACTTTCTTTTTTTACTATTTTATATGTTTTTTTTAATTTAAAAAAAAACAGATTAGGGAAATGAAAAATATACATAAATATAGCAAAAAGATATACAGGCCAGGTGAAGAAACTGTTTATGGGAAGAGAATATAAGTGAACAACTATCCTAGTTACTGCTCTTAAATCATAAAAGAGGTAGGATCCTGGTATTCTAACACTGGCATATTTACAGATTTATATATGAACACTTTTCTGTCTGATTTCAGTGTGTACCCCATTGAGTTTCTTTGTCATTCCTGCCTCTTTGTCATTTACTATATCTTTTGAATAATTTTACCTATGTCTGATACTGTAGGAAAATCCAAACCCTCATATGGCATTTCAGAAAGTTCCACGCCCAACAGAAGGATCACACTTGCGAGTTCATATTCTTCCTTTCCCAAAGATTAATGAAACTCTGGTTCAGGAATTAATACAGGAAAATCTTGCCAAGAATCAGAATGCACCTCCTGCTACACGGATGGAGAAGAAATGTGTTGTGCCAGCAGGTCCACCTGTTGGTATGTATTTGTCTGTCTGTTTTAAAAGTAAACTTTTTCTCAAATTATAACACACAAATAGAAGTATACAACTGATAAATTTTTACAAAGTGAACAAACTCATATAACTTAGATTCATTATCAACAGTCAGAAGTTCTGTTCTATTCACTGTCTCTCACAAAGGATAATTATACAACCAACTGCTACTACTATGAAATCTTTTCTTTGTTGAAATATAATTCACATACCATAAATTCCTCCATATAAATGAATATATTCTCAGAGTTGTTGAACTATTACCAGTAGTTTCAGAACATCTTTATAAGCCAGATAGAAATCCTGCCGCTGTTATTAGCAGTAACTATTTCCCACAATACCACTTCCCTAGGTTTAGACAGTAGTCTACTTTCTGTTGTCATAGATTTGCCTACTCTGGACATTTTGTATGAATATAATTATATATAATGTGGTTTTTTATAACTAACTACTTTCTTTTGGGGGTGATGTTTATGTTTTTGTTTTTGTTGTTTTATCTTTTTGAGATTACCAGTGTGTGCCACTACAACCCAGTTTCCTTTGATTTTTTGAGACAAGAGTATCACTGTGTAGTTCAGACTAACTTTGAACTCACTATTTACCCCAGGCCAGACTCAAACTCAAAACAATCCCTCTGCCAAGTGTTGGGATTGTAGGTGTGTACCATTAAGCCAGCTGGCTTCTTTCATGTCGTGTAAGATTTTCAAGGTCTATATTAAGGCATGTACTAGTATGTCATTGCTTATGGCTGAATAAGAAATGAGAATATTTATCTATACTGATGTTTGACATAGTTCAAGTTTTTTGGCTATTAATGCTGGTGCAAATGTTAATTTTTCATGTTTTTGTGTGGATATATGTTTTTGTTTTATTAGGTACACACCTTTTGAGTAGAATTGCTGATTGATGGTAATTTATATTTAATGTATTAAGGAACTGTCAAACTTTTCAAGAGCAGCTACATCATTTTACATTTTCTCCAGCAATGTATAAAAATGCTGATTATTTTGCCACAGGTAGTAAAATGCTGAATATCTTTTTCTGTGATTTAGTTCTGTCCATGCTCTTCTTGATATATTTTGCAGCTTATTTAATTTACCAGTGTTATAGCATCCTCAGAATTGATCCGTTTATCTTTGTAAAATGTGAATTAGATTGTATCCTCCAAAAGAAAACTACAATCCTCACGTTGTAAGCATACTCATTCTAACAAAATGATTTTCTGATAGCTAGAGAAAATTTAAAATTCTGCTAAATCAGTTTTAGAATTAAAAGTTTATGAACATAATCATGTTGCTTTCAAATAAAAAGTATGTGGTATTGTTTGGAAACAAAAACAACTTTTCTAGTATAATACAGATAGATTCCTATTTTAGTACATGCCACTGACCCAAGCACCAGAACCCACAATTAAGAATGGACATTTCAGGGCCAGGGAGATGGCTCAGTAGAATAAGCACTTCCCTAGCAAGCACAAGGACTTGAGTTCAATCTCCGGTTCCGCAAAAAAAAAAAAAAAAAATGAATGAATGAACATTTCAGACAGAAAACCCATGTAATATAATCAGTTTAACCATCATGGTCAAGCAGAAAATTAATTTTATATAATTAGAAATTATTTAAAGAAAACTGCTAAAATCCAAGTAAGTGTTACATAGTCTAGTTCATTGTATTATGCCCATTGATTTCCTAAGTCTGATAAAACACTATGTTTATGTAAGATATCACAGGGGAAATGGGCAATAAGTACATAGATCCTCTTTGTACTCTATTTGCAGCTTTCTGTGAGTATATGATTATTGCAGTGATTTTTAAGAGTTTAAAAATTTTTTTAAGAATACAACTTTTGTACTGATGAGATTAAAGAGATGGAAATTAATTAATAGTCTTAGGGAGTATGGATAGGCTTAAAAATGATTGATCCTAGCTCATGTATACAAATGAAACAGTACTCTGTAAAATTATATTTCTTTTCCTTACAACTACTACTTTCATTTCTAACCTTCTGATACTATTTTAATAAGCTAAATTTGTTTAGATAACTGTAGCATGTTTCATACGCTAGAATTTTCCAACTCATTTATGCAAAGATTGCAGTATTTTGAATTTTTACATGAAATTCGTATGTTACCTACAAATATTCAAGGAACTAGAGTTTAGAGAGAAAAAAATATCATTATATTCCATTGGAATGAGTGTTCTAAAATGAGTGTTCTAAAAATGGAATGCTAAACATTGAAGGGTAAAAGGTGAAAGGTACTAAATTTGCAGAAATAAAAATGCACTGAAATGTGACTTTCCTAAGCCAGAGTAGCAATTCATTGGTCATGATTTTGTTTTTTCTTTTTTCGAGACGCAGTTTCCTATGCAATTCAACCTGGCCTTGAGTTTACTTTGTAGCCCAGGCTGGCCTCATATTCTCAGGGATCCTCCTATCTTCCAAGTGCTGGGATTACAAGCATACACCACATGCCACACCGATTGTTTCTTTTTTTTAATACTGTTTCTTCCCTTCAAGTTTCCTCTATTCAGATTTGTAGTGTTTAATTTGTGGGGTGGGCAATATAATTTTTCTTTAGTAATGCCTTAGAAATAATTTCTCTTTCTGTCAGTAATCTTCCTACATATGAGTATTAGCTATTTTTGTTGTGGCCCTATACCCAAACATTTTATATTATCTGTTTGTTTATAATTAATTAAAAGTAGATATTTACCTTTGTTTAATGAAATGTTACTTTGTAATGTGAATTAATTTGTATAAGCTAAGCATATCATTAGACTATCAAGTGAAATTATTCATTGACTAGTCTGATATATAAAGATTAGAAATTGTAATCAAAAGGAAAATGTAATATCTCAGTATTATCTAGAAAGGAGAATAATAAATTTTGAGAATTGGTCAGGTTAATAGTCTTAAAGTAATATTTGCCTTGCTTTTGTAATTGGCAGAGAAGTTTATTTGTTTTTTCTTTATATTCTTTTACTAGTTTCAATAGTGGATAAAGTGACAACAGTTTTCAATAGTGCACAGAGACTGGAAGTTGTTAGAAACTGTATCTCGTTTATATTTGAAAACAAAACTTTGGAGACTGAAAAGGTAATAAATTCTGTCTTTCCCAAGTAAGCATTTACTCATTTCCATTTGAGATTCACTTGCTGATGTTGCCAACTGAGCTCTCTAAATTCTCTCCCCTACCCTAATAAAATGTCCTTTCGTTGTTCAATCACAAAATGAATACAGTCTAAGATTTAGAACTGTAGTCAAAGCTACAAGAGAAATACACAAATTATGTTAGTACTTTTTTATCCAGCTTTAAAACATTATTCTTTAAATTCTATTGACATATTACTTAGGAACAATATTTAAATATTATTTCATTTACTGCAAAGAATCTAAATTGTGTCATAGATTATAAAAACTGATATTAACTTTACACACATTCCCTTAAATTTTCTTACCTTCATTGAAACATATTGAATACAATATAACCTTTCCTTACTGGAACTATGGTCATAGTTTTCAACATCTATATCAGGAGCTCATAAAGCATGTACAAGTGTTTATTTACTCTTAGCCATATAAGAGTAAGAATTTTACCCTTCCCTATATAAGATTTTCCTTTCTCTCTTCCTTTGTTTCTATTTTTTCTTATGGATGACATGTAGACTTTCTTTTCCTTATCTCACTTACTTTCACATAGTAATATTTTGTCAAGCTAAGGAAAAAAGTAACTTTAATGTTTTGTTTTGTTTTGTTTTGTTTTCATTTTACCATATAAGCTATTTCTACTTAGCTTTCAGCATGGCTTACAAATAAAAATAATTCAAATGCATTTCTTAAGGTGTTAATAGGGCTGGGGAGATGGCTCAGTGAAATATGTGCTTCCCTGGCAAGCTCAAGGGCCTGAGTTCAATCCCTGGTTCCGCCAAAAAAAAAAAGATGTTAATAGCAAATTACTTCTTCCCTAGCCATTTAATTTTTCCTAATAACTATATTAAATAGTTTAGAGAATTCATGTGAATATTCAGTGTGATTATTTCATATTTATTTTTCTCCTAGTGGTACATTTTGGTCACTTGTAACTCTCTTCTCCTCAGACCCTTCCTGCTGCACTGAGGGCCCTTAAAGGAAAGGCAGCAAGACAGTGTCTCACAGATGAACTTGGTTTACATGTCCAGCAAAACCGGGCAATATTGGACCATCAACAATTTGATTATATAATAAGGATGATGAATTGTACTCTGCAGGTAATATTTTTAAAAATACATATGATCTTAGAGAGATAAACTTATCACAAAATAATGAAGAGCTAAATTAGGTAAAGCAATTAATATGATTTTTAAAATCTGATTTTATTGTTAACTGTTGCAGGACAATGATATCCTTTTCTCTACAACTGATGCAAAAATCCCTTCTCAAGAAAAAAAATATTTACTAAGACTTCAAAAACTAAACATGAGACTGCAGATAAATAAAATTAATATTAAGTAGTAGTACACTATAAAAGAAAAATTACAGGATATGCTAATAAAATTTGTAGGTGAAAGAAAAGAACATGTACCATGTTCTCGATTGAAGATAATAAAGGTATCTGTCCTCCCCAAAATAATCTAAAGAGGCAGTATAATTCCTATCCCAAGTAAAAGAGCAAAAGTATTATAATTGCCAACATACTACTAGAAAAATAACGATGAGAATTTGACTTGTTAATAATAAAAAATTTGTTTAAGATTATAGTAATTAAAACAATATGAAGTTTATATAATATATTCAAATTACCAAATAGAACCATAATCTACAAAAGAGATAATGTACATGTATAGACTTGTGATTTATAGCAAAATTGGCATCTTGTACTAGTTACAAAATGATGAACAATTCACTAAATATTGGTGGGAACTATGGATAACCACATACAGTAGAACTCAGTCACTCTAAAAAGGGATGGCCAGATAACTCAGCAGATTAAAGCACCTGCTTAGGCAAATGCAGGAACTGGGGTTCAATCCCAGCATGTTGTGCTCACCCCACCCCCAGGGCGCACTGAGGCAGGACATGGTGGTGCCAGCATTTGAGAGGCTGCCTCATGAGTGCAAGGATCCACGTTCAATCCTCAGTATCACAGGCTATGCTGGCCCCAGTGCTGAGCCTGCCACCGAAACCAGGCATGGTGGCACAAGCCTGTAATCCAGCACTGGGGAGGCTGAGACAGGCATATCACAATGAGTCCAAACTGTGTAGTGAAACCCTGTACCAAATAAATAAATTTTAAAAAAGAAACTCAGATTAAAATCCATACCTATTGGACTGTCATTTGAAGGCAGTATTTGATTTAAATTACAATTATATCTTTCCAGTATAGTTTATACGTCTGAATAAGTCCTTTAAAGACCTGAATGCACTTATCAGTGTTGTCTGAAAACTCTTCTAGATCTGAATGTGAGTTGTTCTAAACTCTCCATTTAATTCCTATAAAGGTATTATCTTTGAGAAGCTTGAATAAAAACAGCTAAGGATGGATACAACCCTGTGAATGTTTCAATTATGGGTGGCCTAAAAGTTCCACTGTCAGGACCCAAGGGAACTAAAGAATCCTCAGACCCAGTATCAGTGAGTGAGGTATTGATTAAAGTTGTTTTAGAAACCTCACCCTGGGCTGGGGAGATGGCTCAGTGGAATAAGTGCTTCTCTGGCAAGTTCAAGGGCCTGAGTTCAATCCCCAGTTCCACCACAAAAAAAAAAAAAAAAAAGAAACCTCACCCTAAGGTTCCAAAGGTCAGGGAATCTGAGTAGCCTTGAACTCAGAGATAGTAGATACCATAGGCTAGTAGTGTCTGATTTTCCATGGCTTACATTTGCATTCTGAACACAAGGATTACCTTTTAGTGCAAAGAAAATCTGAACATAAGACAATTTGGCCATTTTTCCTGTCTCTTACAGTACAATTCCAGTTGTGAAATGGCATCATAATCACTTTTCTCTGCCTTCCAGCTTGGTTCTAGAAGGTAGATAGGCCATCCACAGGTGCAGAAAAATATCAAATAGCTCTTTCTGAACATGTAAAGGTAGAACATTTTCTAGTGCTTAAGAATATATTCCAAAGGACTAGGATTTTGACACTGAGACTTCCATTTCTAAAATGCAAGAAGAAAGAATTGGCATTCCTTGAATTTCTATTTAATTTCTAAACTATTGCATTGTCCCTCAACTCAACCCTTAAGTCAGTTCCACCTCAGAGCAGGTGGGTACCATGTATATGAGAGACCAGAAGTTAAAATTTTGCCAGCCTATCCATCCTCAAACTGGTACATATTTTTGTATTTATTGGAAACTCAAACTTTACTCCAGCAGGTATTTTTAAAAGCACAAGAAACAGGTAAGTTCAGATGTAGCAGTCATGTTTAAAGAAGGAAGCACTGCTTAGTACTAAAGCACTGCTTTATAGTTCTTTAAAAGATAGTGAGGGCAAATACCAAAAAGGGAGTTAGAGGTAATTGAAGTATTTGTTTGCCTGCAAAAGAGGTCACATCTAGAGATAGAGTGAGATAAAAATGGCTCAGAGAAAAGCCCACCCTGATATATAGGACAAAAATTCTTTAAGGCATTCTTGTTATGTACCTAATTACCTAGCCAGTGTTTCTAGCAACAAGAGAAGGCAACACTTTTTTAAATCCATTTACAGAATTTCACACCTCTGAAGCTCAGAGATTAAACATATCTATCACCTAGCAATCACAACTCACAGCTAGGGGAGATGGCTCAGTGGAAAAAGTGCTTTCCTGGCAAGCGCAAGGGCCTGAGTTCAACCCCCGGTTCCACCAAAAAAAAAAAAAAAAAAAACCTGCTTCAAAATGGGGTAGGGGCTAACACTCGCATCTGAACCCCTTCAGGCTCCACTGCCCTTCTGTGGCCCCACATTCCCCAAAACTCATGTGGCACATCTCGCACTTGTATTGCTGCCCACTGTCAGGCCTCAGACAAGTTATATAACCTCTCTAAACCTGTGGGCATCCAGAGTATACTTTACAAAAGAGTGTTACTTTACAAAAGTATACTTTACAAAAGAGGCTACCCTCATGCCTTTGGAACTGGGATTTTACAATTCACATGTTAGAGCCCATTTATCAACCTTCTGTGTCCACATGAAAGAAAATGGCTTACTAAAAGATCTTTCTTATTCTTTGTTAGCATATTTATTTGGTACAGGGTCTCACTACACAGCTCAGATTTGTAGTAATCCTCCTGTCTCAACCTCTACAGCACTGGGATTACAGGTATGTGCCACCACATCCAGTTTCAGTGTCCGGCTCATCACAGGGTTGTACATGGCATATGGTACCAGAGATAAAACCCAGGTCCTTACCCTTGCCAGGCAGACGCTTAAATTGCCAAGCTATCTCCCCAGCCCAGTAGGGACGTCTGTTTTTTTTTTTTTTTTTTTTTTTTTGAGACAGGGTCTCACTGTGCAGTTCAGGCTGGCCTAGAGCTCACTTTGTAGCTCAGGCTGGTCTCGAACTCACAACAATCCTCCTGCCTCAGCCTCCCGAGTGCTGGGATTACAGGCCTGCGCCACCACGCCCGGCTAGGGACGTCTGTAATCAAGGAGTTTTAAAGTTAACTCAGTGAGTTAGAGAAAACTGGTTTCTAATTTATTAGTGAAAAAGACCTATAGCTTGACTCTTAATTAATGCTTTTAAAAAGGCTCTAACAGCATCATTTCAGGTCAGTCTGAGTCAGAGGATACTAAATAATCACTGAAAGGGTTGCCTTCATCTCCTTTGAGAATTGCAGTGTGGACAATGGATAAATGGAGATTTTTCTGCTCGTTACCCAGTCAGGCTATCAGGACTTAGCATCCACTGAAGAACCTTCTGGTATATGCCAGAGAGTTGCTGTAGCCAACACCCCTCAGTTGTCCTCTTAGTTTCTACTGTTCCACACAACTAGAGATCTGGCTATGGAAAAGAATCCAGTGGCCTGTTTAGTCAACATTCCACCATTGGCTTTAGTGGGGTTTCACCAGAGAACCTCTCTTCTGCTGTTAACAGTGTTGGGGCTCCTATAAGTAGCTGAAGGAATAGCCACTGTTTAAATCAATAAATGATAGACAAAAGCCTGAGATAGATAGATAGATAGGTAGGTAGGTAGGTAGGTAGGTAGGTAGGTAGGTAGGTAGGTAGATAGATAGATAGATAGATAGATAGATAGATAGATAGATAGATAGATAGATAGATAGATAGATAGATAATATATATTGATATATATATATATGATATGTATAATTTCACCTTTTTTTAAATTAATTTTATTGAGAAACAAATAGCAATAAAACAGTTTCAAAACCAATTAGTAGGACAGTTTCATTAATTAATACATTACATATTGTTGTCTTCATAGTGGTTACTCATAGTACAAGATGCCGACATAATATCCTGTGCAAACATTATTAGTACAAATCTTGCTTCTCAATGAATTAAGCGAAAGTATTTTGTATATACAGATACAAAATGATACCTCATTTATATCCCCTTTTTTGTTTAGTTTTGTCAAAGATAGGTATTCCATTGCCATTCAAATATTGTGGGTATGAGAATTCAGCAAAATAATCCAATATAGTCCAGTAGTCCATAATAGCAGTGGCTTATCCTCAGGACTGGCCATGTCAGAAGTTGTTGACTTGAGCCTTTTACATCTCAGCATACTATTTCAGCTTTACTTTTTTATGCCTTGTTTTTATACTTTTCTGCTGGATGATTAAGACCAAGATAAAGCAAGACCTATATAACAAGAAATGCAACTTTTGTATTTGACAAGGTCAGTCAAATCCCCTCAGGATTTATCTTGAAATCTTATACCTCACTTTGTAGATCCTTTGTCACTGTCAGCCATGTCAATGAGTCATGGCTATTGCTTGACCAATTTGCTTTCTGTGAAAGCCAGAGAGAATGTTTTCTCTCCATGTGACTCTCCTTAGGCACACTCTACATTACTGATCACTTTCCTCTGTGGCCCTATGATCTCCTTGATAAGAAAATTTGGAACACCACTATGTTACAGGATGTTACAGTACAGGTTCTCTTATGTCCTGAGTCCTCACTGACCTTGAAAGGTTAGGGCCAAATCATTGGCTGTCCTTGCAGCCCTTCTTTTTCTCTAATCGTTGGTCTACAAACTTAAGTTTCTAGCCCTGTATCAGAGACTTAATGATATTATTATCCTATAACATAGGCAGTTGAGCTTAACCTGTCTAATGTCAAACGTCTTAGACATAGCATGGAACAGGTGTTTTCCATCAAGTATTTTTTTCTTTATTTTCCTTATTTTTAAAATAATTTTATTGAGAAACAAATAACAATGAGAGAGTTTCAAAACCAATTAGTAGTACAGTTTCAATAATTCATACATTGCATATTGTTGTCTTCTTAGTGGTTATTCATAATACAAGATGTACACATGATATCCTGTCCACAAATAGTATTAGAACAAATCTTTCTATTCACTGAATTAAAAGAAGGTAGCTGTATATTTATCCTATTTTTTTAATTTAATTTTATTTTATTTTATTAAAGAACAAATAGCAATGAGACAGTTTCAAATCAAATTAGTAGAACAGATTCAATAATTAATACATTGGATATTGTTCTCGTGGTTTTTTGTTGTACAAGTTGCATACATGTTATCTATTTACAATCACTATTAGCAGATGCATCTAATCAATGAATTAAGAGAATGTAGCTGTATACTTATCTTTTTTTTAAGGTGAATTGTAGTACAGTTTCACTAATTAGTACTTTTTACATTGTTATCTTCCTAGTGATTATCCATCGTACAAGAAGGTCAAAGGATAACCTGTCCAAACACTATTAGTGCAAATCTTTCTTCTCATAGAATTATGCACAACTACTGAATATTTATCCTAACTGTACTGTTTATACAAACACAGAATGGTCCTTCCTTTGTATCCCCTTTTTTTGTTGTTTAGTCCTATCAAAGATGGGTATTCTATTGTCATTCAATTGTTATAGGTGCTTGAATTCAGTGAACAACCCAACACAGTCCAGCAGACCACAATAGCAGTGGGTTATCCAAAGAAGTTGTTAACTAGACCCATTTACAGCTCAGCTTATTATTATGGCCTTATTTTATATACCTCGTTTTTATATTTTTCTGCTGGCTGGTTAAGACAGAGATAAAGCAAGACCTATATAAATAAAAAGTAACTTTTGCATCTTATGAGGTCAGTGAAGTCCCCTCGGGGTTTATCTTGTAACCCTGTACCTCACTTTGTAGGTCCTTTGTCAGTGTCAGCCATGTGGTTGAGTCACGGCCAATGCTTGACCAGTTTGCTCTCTGTGAGAGCTTGAGAGAAAGTTTTCTCTTCATGTGACTCTCCCCAGGCACACTATAGAACTTCAGTCTCTTTCCTCTGTGGCTCCATAATCTCCTTGTTCAGAAAATTTGGAGCTCACCTGAGTTTCATGATGTTGCAGTACAGGTTCTCCTATGTCCTGAGTCTTCGCTGACCT
>PVKA01028857.1:0-28935 GCA_004027165.1 Ctenomys sociabilis
CCTGCCTGGCAAATGCAAGGACCCGGGTTCGATCCTCAGTACCCCATGCTGTGCCAGCCCCATGCCCTGGCAGCCCCATACTGTGCCAGCCACTGAAACTGGGAGTGGTGGTACATGCCTGTACTGCCAGCGCTGGGAAGGCTGAGGCAGGAGGATCACCATGAGTCTGAGCTGCATATTTTAGGTACACATAGTCACACTCATCGCAGGGAATTTATTTTTTATTTTTATTATTTATTTATTTATTTATGGAATCAGGGATTGAACTCAGGCCCTTGCACTTGCCAGGAAGCGCTTATTCCACTGAGCCATCTCCCCAGTGCCTGTCGCAGGGAATTTGTACCTGTGCATAGTATATTTTGTTGCTCCTTTTTTCCCCACTTCCCTCCTACCCTTTTAATCCCTCTTTTCTTATTTACAAAAGCTTTGTTTCCATTTTTCCTCTTCTGTTTTATTTTTTAATTAAATATTTTATTAGTAAATGGGCACATTCATTGTAGGGGTTTCCTTTGCTTCTTTCCCTTCCTTCCTTCTTCCCCACCCCCTCATGCCCCTCCCCATTTGAACCATTTTTTCCTATTTCAGGACGCCTATGATACATTTTGATCTCGTTTACACTTCTGGTTTCTCACCCTGGGAAACCATTCAGTGGTTACAAATGTGTGTCCGATTTGTGTCACTTAAGAGTTCCAGCTGAGGGGCTGGGGCGATAGTTCAGAGGTCTAAGCTCCTGCCTGCGAGCACAAGGTCCTGAGTTGAACCCCAATACTGCATACCCTCCTGGCACTAGGGAGCCTGAGACATGAGGATTCACTACAAGTCCGAATTGCTTACATAGTGAGACTACGTGTTTTTTAAAAAAAAATCATCTAAAAGTTTAATCCAAGAAGTTTTGACCTTGCCTGGAAGGTCTGTAGCCACTACAGTCCACACAGTCCCATAGTGTGGACAGATGACTTTATTTTTTGTGTGTTTTGTTTTGCTTTATTTTGTTTTGTGTTTTTGAGACAGGGTCTTGCTATGCAGTCCAGGGTGGCCTTGAACTCGGGGAGATCCTCCTGCCTCAGCCTCTCAAATGCTGGAATTACAGATGCATGCCACCATGCTTGGTAGTGTTTTTCTGTTGAAACCCTTCTGATTGGTTGGTAGTGATAGCTCATTATACTTTGGTTCTACTTTGCCCTACTCATTAATGATGATAAATATGTTTTTAAGGGGCTGGCCACATAGCTCAGCGGATTACAGTGCCTGCTTAGGCAGACACAGGGGCCAGGGGTTCAATCCCCAGCGTGCCCAAAACAGGAAGGGTCACTGGCAGTACGTTCTGTGTACTGAGGTCCTGTAGATCCTGTACCAAATACACAGTTTTTTGTATCTTATTTGCAGTCTTCTCTTCGGTAGAGTGTCTTTTCAAGTGTTTGTTTGCTTTTCTGACTGGATTTTGCCTTACTGTTGCATTTAGAATACTTTTTCTATACCCAGGACATAAGCGTTTCAGGGTGCAGGGTGGCTGGAGACATGCTTGCGTCCTCCCGATTACAAAGCTCCAGGACGTTGTGCAGTGCAGTTCCCGAAGCCGGGCACTTTCAGAGACCACGCACTTCTGCTCTTCTTGCAAGAATTTGACCAGGGTTTTGATAAGACAGCCCGGCCTGGGCAGCCTGGGGGTGCGGGGGATGCAAGAGATGGCCAGGGCGGAGCCTGGGTGCAGCCTGCCCCTGGGCTTCCTTTCTACTTTCAATTGCCCCACATCTGCAAAAAAAAAAAAAAAAAAAGTGTTGCGCGCACTTGTTTTCTTTTCATACCTTTAGTAAGTGTAAAACCTTGCTCGCTTTTGCACTTTCCTTGACTAATTCATTGTTCAGGACTGAAAGCACCTCACACCCATTTCTGGAAGACTCAGGCACCCCAGAACCCAGGAACCTCTCCACAAAGTGTGTTTTTTTTTCTTTTTTTGTGGAACCAGGGATTAAACTCAGCCCCTTGAGCTTGCCAGCGAAGCACTTATTCTACTGAGCCATCTCCCCAGCCCACTAAAATTTTTAATCTTCTTGGACAATATTTAATGCCTATACCTTGTACTCTGAGTGGTTACTGTGAAGATAATGGCATGCAATGTAGTAACTATTGTTACTTTCCTAGTAGCCTGTTTTGAAACTTTTACTTTCATTTTTTTTCTCTCTTTAAAATAAAACATTTTAGGGTCCTGAGGTCAATCCCCGGTACAATAATAATAATAATAATAATAATAATAATAATAAAAACTTTTTTACTATTATGAAAGTTTATTTAACAAAAAATTAGTATATGCAATGTGTACGACCCAATCTTCAGTCAGTGAAAGTAGTGCTGGGAGGAGGGGCATGAGTTTTTCTGCTGAGCAGTCATTATTTATACTCGTTCCAAGGCTTCCAACATGGTGATACTACTTCGTCAGGTTACCACCGTCCCAACGTTCTTCTGTTGCCCACTGGTTGCCATTTCACACGTTCATCTATCACAAGATTCATAAAGGGATCAGATCCTCACAATATTCCTTGGACATACCTACCGCCATTCAGTTTCTTTCTCTCTCTCTCCCTCTCTTTTTTTTTTTTTTTTTTTTGCGGAACCGGGGATTGAACTCAGGCCCTTGCACTTGCCAGGGAAGTGCTCATTCCACTGACCCATCTTCCCAGCCCCAGTGATAACTTCTTGTCCATAAATTTTTTCAGTTCAGAAAGGTGAGCTTTCCTCATCTTGTCTAGTCAGCGGGCTCAGGGATCCTTTGAAAGGAATCTACATCCTCCACCAAAATAAGACATTTTATTTATTTTTTTCTGTGAAAAGACATTTTATTATTTGACTATTACCATATAGTATTAGTGTATTTCTTCCAGTGGCAAACTAAGCACAGGATACCATTTCTCTTCAATTCTCCTGTGAATCTCAATATCATCTGTTTTTTGGAGGATTCAGTTTCATACGATGTCTGTGATTACTCTTGTGTGTTCATATGGAATGTCCACAGAAGGGTGGTAGGGTACCCTTGTCCTGCCATCAGATGTCAGAGCAAGCTCTGCTTTGCAATTATAGTCATCTGGAAGAGAATACGTAGATTTACAGCAAGCATGAGATAAAGCTCCATTTGGACTAGAAATAAATGCTTCAAGAGAGCTCTCTTTGATATCGCCCATTTTACTGCTGTTGCCACTGTCATAGTACATATCAGGCAATATGAAAAAAGATGTGGAAGAAACCACCTTTAACATCTGCTTCTAGGGGCTGGGGAGACGGCTCAGTGAAATAAGTGCTTCCCTGGCAAGTGTGAGAGCCTGAGTTCCATTCCCCAGTTCAGCCAAAAAAAAAAAAAACCTGCTTCTAGACACCAATTTTCATTCCGCTAGGCTGCTGTCTTCCCCGCATAAGACATTTTAAAAAATAAAAAGTTTCTAATTTTTATGATGAAGAAATTTATTTATTAATTTTTAATAATGTTGATTTTAAAGGGCTGGGGAGATGGCTCAGTGGAATAAACACTTCCCTGGCAAGTGCAAGGGCTTGAGTTCAAATCCCCGATTCCGCAAAAAAAAAAAAAAAATAATAATAATAATGTTGGTTTCATGTCTTTGTTGTCATGTCTAAGAACTCTCTTTCTCTTTTTTTTAGTACCAAGTACCAGGCATTGAACTGGGGATCTTACTCTTGCCAGGCAGGCGCTTATGCCCCTGAGCTATCTCTCTGGCCCATGTCTAAGAACTCTTCACCTTTCCTAGATTCTAAAGATTTTATTGTGTTTTCTAAAATTTTAAGTGTTACATCTGCATTTAGGTCTGATTTATTTTCACACTTGTACAGGATGTGAGGGTTAAATCAAGATTCCCTTTAAGGCCCATGAATATCCAAGTGCTTCTCCCCTTAGCATGGAGATGATCTGTCCTCCATTGAGCTGCCTGTGCACCTTTGTTAGCCGGTGAAGCTGAGCGTGGGAGCCCCTGTTTGCAGTTCCATTACTTGGGAGGCAGAGGCAGGAAGATGTCCATGAGTTTGAGGCCATCCTGACCTATATAGTGATATCTTGTGTCAAAAAAAGTAAAAAAAGGAGCCAGCCAAATAGCTCAGTGGATTAAAGCACCTGCATGCAGGCACGGGGGACCAGGATTTGACCCCTGGGCCTGCTGTGCCAGCCCTGCCCCTGGGGTGCGCTGAGACTGAGAAGGGCGTGGAGGCATGTACCTGTAATCCTAGCACTTGGGAGGCTATAAATAGGAGAATCATTAGAAGTCCGATATGGTAGTGAGACCCCGAGCACCCTATAGACCCTTGCCCCCGGAAAAAAAAAAAAAAAAAAATCTCTTGATGAAACTCTGTAGTGCTCTCTGGGCTCTTCTGGCCTACTCGTCATGAGTGTTTTTCTCTCGGCCAACTCCACACCGTTCCTTCCTGAGAGATATGCAGGTTGATTAACCCTAACTGAAAATTTGAAACATTATGAATGTTGATATGTGGAGTTTTCTTTTTCGTTTTCGTGAGATGATAGTCTCCTGACACAGTCCAGGCGGGCCTTGAATCACACCAGTCCTTCTGCCTCAGCCCCCCAACTGCTGGGATGGCAGAAGTGGCAAATTCCCCCACTGACATCTTAGGATGGTCCGGTTCACAACAGAGGTGTGTTAAAAATATTGCATAAAACCATCTTCAGGCTATGTGTAGGAAATGAATTTCATGCTTAGGCTTGGATACATAAAAATATTCCAAATTGTTAAAAATTCCAAATGTGAAGCATTTTGGGTCCCAGGCAATTTGGACAAGAGATGCTCACCCCTGACATCCACTCAGTAGTATATGTGCCTCACAGCCTGAGGCTGGGGGCCTCTCAGTTTATTCTCTCTGTGTGCTCTGGCATACTACAGATGCAGCTCGGCAGCACAGTGCCTGCCTGGCAAGTGAGAGGCCCTGAGTTCGATTCCTGGTACCAAAAAAAATGAAATCAGTAAAAGTTGCTTCGGCTGCTCTAGTTCCTTTGCCTGCCTACACAAGTTCCAGAATGAGCATCACTATATCTATAAAGACTTACACTGTCTCCCAGTAGGGGCTGGGGAGATGGCTCAGTGGAGTAAGCGCTTCCCTGGCAAGCACAAGGGCCTGAGTTCAATCCCCAGTTCCGCCAACAAAACCAAAACAAAACAAAACAAAAAACCATAAAACATTGTCTTCCAGTGTGTGAAAATGCTACACTGCTCCATTACTTAGTTGCTTACTGTTGCTGTTACTTTACCTTTTCCTTAAAATGGATGTACTAATGGACCATCTTTTCTGTTACTGCTAAGAGGTATCTGGCACCAGTTCAAGGAGGAGGGGCTTATTTGGGCTCACAGTTCCAAAGGTTCAGTCCCTGGTGAGCTGGCTGTAAACAGAAACATCATGGCAGGAGGGCTGGGCTGGGGGAAGCTGTGCATTACAGCGCAGCCAGGAAGCAAAGCAGGGAAGAGGGCACAGCCAGGAAGGGGTGGGACCAAGGAGAGTCCCCCACACAGACACACTTTACTGATGCCCTAGGTAGCCCTCAAGCCCACTAAATGAACAGGAAAGACTGTCACAGCTGAGGGTGGTGGCCCATGCCTGTGATCCCAGCACTCAGAAGGCCTAGGCAGGAAGAGCACCATTGAGTTCAAGGTCTGGGCTACATAGTGAGTTCAAGGCCAGTCTGAACTTGATAGGCTAGTCTGTCTCAAAACAACAAAGACAAAAACAAACCAAAGCCAAACCAAAACCAAAACCAAAACAAGAGGCAGCAAGATAGCTTGGCAGACTGTGTCTGCTTAGGCAAACGCAGGGAATGGGGTTCCATTCCTGGTACTGCATGCTGCACAGGCCCCACCCCCTGCAATCCCAGCTCTGCGGAGACTGAAATCAGGAGGATTACTATGCATCTGAGCTGCATAGTGAGGTCCTACACCAAATACATTGAAGGAAGGAAGGAAGGAAGGAGGGAGGGAAGGAAGGAAGGAAGGAAGAAGAAAGGAAAGAAAGAAAGAAAGAAAGAAAGAAAGAAAGAAAGAATGAATTACTAAAACCAAAGAGATTAACTGTTATAATTAGCATTTTGTTGTTTTGTGCTTTGTTTTGTTTGTGGTACAAGGAATCAAATCTAGGGCCTCGTGCTCCCAAACAGGCACTACATTCCCAGCCCTGCATTTTGTAGTTTTCAGGATACAGATCCCTGTACATGAGTTGTTAGTTTTATACCCAGTAAGCCCTCCTTTTACTTTGAAGTTATAAGTACTACTGAGTATTGTGCTTTTGATTTCTTTCCAGTTGCTCATTCCCTGCTTTGCCCAGCCTGAATATTTCATATAAACAGGAAATAATATAATAACTATTTTGTATGTGGCTGGCTTCTTAGCATGTTTTCAGAGTTCATTCATATTATTACATGTATGAGTGTCCCTTTCTTTTCAGGGCTGAATAGTACTCCATCACACTGCTATAGTACGTGTATAAATAGCCAGGCTGCTTCCACTTCCTGGCTATTTTGAAGGCTTCAGTTGTGAACATGTATTTGTGCTGCCATACAATTTCATGTCTCAGACTACTTAAAAGAAGTAGGTATTGCCGGGCGTGGTGGCGCATGCCTGTAATCCCAGCACTCGGGAGGCTGAGGCAGGAGGATTGTTGTGATTTCGAGACCAGCCTGAGCTACAAAGTGAGCTTAAGGCCAGCCTGAAGTGCATAGTGAGACCCTGTCTCAAAAAGACCAAAAAAAAAAAAAAAAAAAGAAGTAGGTATTTTCGGGTCAGATGGTAACTGAATTTAACCATTTGAGAAACTTCTGAGTGACTATTCTTGTCGAGGTTCAGATTAGGTTCATCCTATGCACGCAGGGCCGGCTCTGCTTGTGGTTCAGGGGATCGAACCCAGGTCCCTGTGCTTGCCTGAGATTAAGAAGGTGCTCAGTCCCCTGAGCTATCTCGCCAGCCCTCTTCTTATGGGCTGTTCTTTAAACTTCTATGGTTTAAAGAACACAAAACTGTATTTTGTTTTTCTAAAGAAAAGGAAAGCCAGGTGTGGTGGCACACGCCTGTAATCCCAGCACTCAGGAGGCGGAGGCAGGAGGATCACTGCGAAGTCAAGGACAGACAGTAAGCAAGATCACTCTGAAGTACGCGGTGAACCTGTCTTACAGAAACAGTTAATCCCCCACCCCACCCTCCAAAAAAAAGAAATCAAAAGAAAGGAACACATTGAGTGTGGTCATGGAGTTGGCTGTTACCCACGCGTGGAACAGCCCGGGGGACCGAGGGGACGCACCACCGGACCCAGCAGCTCCCGCCCGCCCCGCTGCACGCAGAAGGGGGGCGGGCAATGGGCACAGGCCTGAGCGCCCCTGACCGCAGACGAGCCCGAGCGCCAGCCCGGCCGTCCTCATTAGAGGCGTCCGCGCAGCGCGCCTTCGCTCTGCAGCGGGCCGGGGTCACTGCGGGCCGAGGTAACATTAATTATTTTTCCGCTTGTCGGATCCCATGAAAGAGACGTGAAAACGGCCTGTTTGTGCAGGGCGCGGGTGGGGGCTGTGAGCTGATTCTGTCAGACCGAGTCAGGGCCTCCGGGGACTGTGGGGTGCTTGGCGGCTGGGCCTGGGGCAGTGGGGCCCAGTCGGGGAGCCTCGGCCAGCGGCTGCGGGCCAGGCCGAGGGGTGAGGGGTGAGGGCGTGTCCCGGGCAGTGCTTTGGGAGCCCTATAATGCGGTCAGGGTGATTACAAAGTTTACCAGATACACATCCGAGCTTTCAAAAAGTGTTGGCAGGCATGGCAGTACACACTTGGAGTCCCAGCCTCCGGGAGGCTGAGGCAGGACGGTGGCCCCAGTTCGAAGCCAGCCTGGGTTACACACCGAGATTCTGTCTCAAAAGGGCAAGTGAAAAGAACAAGCTTTAAAACCAGGATCCAGGTGAGACACTTCCCCGCATCCTGGCATCCTGGCACCCAGCTTGCTGCCCACTCCTGGTCAGCGGTGACCCCAGTGCTTGCTGAGCAAAGCTGCCCCCACATGTTCCCAGAGTGCCCTGACTGACGGCCCTGGGCCGGATGTGGTGTCCCCAAGATCATACGGCAGCCTGAGGGGCTCCAGGGTCAGCACGTAGGTGCTCCTGGCTCGGCTCAGACCTGTGTTCCCAGCCCCCAGGTTTCAGGGACTTAGGCAAGCAAGTAGGAAGCTGGCCCTTCACAGAAGGGAAGGGGCCCAGCGGGCGAACAGAATGCCAATGTGCAGTGCTTGGTTCCAATTTCATCAGTCTGTGCTGGACAAATAAAGCTAAACATGGAAGAGCTGACTGGGGTGCCCTAGGTGACTCTGATTTCCCTGCAGATGGCTTGATCACCAGTCCTTAAAGTTAGTGCTGGAAAAATCTGTGGGAGAAAAAAGAAAGTTTTCATCCTCAAATATGTCTTAGAAACTGGATTAGCCAAAGCAGAAAAAAGAATTTGAAAACTGGGCGTGATGACATAGTGTGATCCCAGCACTCGGGAGGCTGAGGCAGGAGGATCATTGTGAGTCTGAGACCAGCCTGTGCTGCCAAGGGAACTCTAAGCCAGCCTGAGCTGCATGGTGAGTCCCTGCATCAAAAAGACAAAAATAAAATAAAATAAAATAAAAAATTAAAACGTCAAACTCTGTAATAAGGGAGCATTTCCTCTTCCCAAGATGGAAGAGGGCGTGACTCTGTTAGAGAATATTTCTACTGCAGACACTGCTGTGCTTCAGTTATATGGTGTGTGGCAGTGGACGTGGGCTACCGTCTTGTTGTGAATGAAAGAAGAAGGTAGAAAGTTTGTGCATTATTTCATGTAGAAAATAAAGCTTTGGGGGCCGGGGAGATAGCTCAGTTGAATAAGTGCTTCCCTGGAAAGCATAAGGGCCTGAGTTCAATCCCTGCCTCTGCAAAAAACAAAAAAAAAAAAAAAAAAAAAAGCTTTTCTCGTACTTTTATTTTAACTTTCGAAGTCCCTGGAGGCTAATTTCAAGTTTTGTTTATTTTTGTCTGGTTCTTTCTGTCAGCTGAGGGCAAATCCTGACCCACAATTGTTATACAGGTTATTTAATAAGTGAAGGAGGGCCAGGGAGATGGCTCAGGGGAATGAGCGCTTCCCTAGCAAGTGCAAGAGCCTGCCTGAGTTTAATCCCTGGTTCCACCAAAAAAAAAAAAGAAAAAAAAAAAAAAAATAAGTGAAGGAATCCATAGGAGTCTACTGGAAAGGTACCGGGATAGCTTCAGTCTCCCAGAGAAGTGAGCTGTTCCTTGTGTTTCCTTAAAAGCAGACAGATCAGAGAATCCCGACAGACTCTACAGAAAGAACACCAAGCCTTTCACTTTGTGTGTGTAACACCAGCCGTAGAAGCACACTGGGCAGCTGGGCAGGCACGGTTGCGCAGGTTACGGCAGCCGGCCCCATTTACTGCTTCCAAGAACTGTTTACAGTCGACCTGAGCGGACACGACAGACTTGCAAGAATAATTAAAGAACAATCAGAGAGAGTTTGTAGTTGTTTCAGATGCTGTGGCTCGAGCTTTGATGCGTGTGTTTATGCTCTTATGATACTCTTGGTTGGTCTTGTGGAAAACGAATGGTGGCAGCTACGGGAAGCGGTTGGTGTGGGAGCCTCGTTCTTCCAAATCCGCTCGCTTTCCCGGGAGCAGCAGATGAGGATGGCAGTCCCAGGCCGGGCTTCTCTCCTCCTGCCCAGGCGCCCGTCCTCTCTGTTCGTGGGCCATGTGAGAACCTGGCCTGCACCTCCATGAGCAAATCCTGGAGCAGCTGGTGCTGCTCCCTGTGACCCCAGTAAGGTTCTTGCCTTTTCGAGGTTCAGTTTTCTCTCTTTTCCTTTTTATTTTTTGAGACAGGGTCTCACGATGTAGCTCAAGCTGGCCTCCAACTCTCAGCACTCCTCTTTTTCTCAGGAATTGAACTCAGGCCCTTGCACTTGCCAGGCAGGTGCTGCACTGCTGAGCTACATCCCTGGCTCTCAGCGCTTCTCTGGCCTCAGCCTCCCAAGGCCAGGAGGTCCTGCGTGCGTCACCACCCTGACCGTCTTCTCCTCTGGAGTTGTTCTGGGTTTTGGTGTGCTGTGTACATCTGGCTCCAAGGACGACACTAGGCCTTGCCCCTGGGTGAGGGGTCTTCTTCCTGCCACACGTCACCCAGTGTGGCATCTCTCAGGTGCCCCGTGCTCCCTCTAGGCACCATGGGCTGCAGGTGAGCTCTGTGCCCTGGATGGCTGCTCAGGGCCAGGGCTCTGCTAGCTTAGCTGTGGCTGCAGACCAGAAGCACAAAGACCCGATGTTGGCTCTTGTTTCTTAGCTCTGTGTACGTGCTCTTTGGAGACTGGACCCAGGGCCTTCATACAGAGCTACATCCCTAACTCCTCTGACTTTATTTTAATACAGGGTCTTATTAAATTGCCCTAAATTGGCAGATGGGACTTAAACTTGTGACCCTTCTGCCTCAGCTTCCCTCAGTGCTGGGATTATGGGGGGGTGGGGGGCAGCACCACACTGGCCCTATGTTCTTCCCTAGAAGGCACTGGGGAAAGTTCCATTCTCTCCTTGTGACCCTTCAGGTCACATGGGACAGAGCCAGGCCTAGAGCCCAGGATACTTCCTATCTCTGTGGTGCCCTAGCTACAGTCTCCCAGGATCTGGGACCTTCCCCTAAAGGTCTCAGGACCATCCTTGCCTTGGGCTCCAGGGGGACCAACCCCTGCAGCAGCCAAGGGACAACCTGGTCCCCTACCAACAGGGTGAGCGCAGCACCAGAGAACCAGCAAGTTCCGAACTGCATAGCTCTGCTGGGAGCTGTGGTGGCAGAAGCATTTTGAAGGCCAAGGAAGGAGGACCCTGAGTCAAGAGCCAGCTGGGGTTATAGAGGGAGCACCTGGGTCCAAGTAAATAATAAATTGGCTCAAATTGTGGATGAGATTTTCCAAGTTCAAGCATATTTCTCTGTCAATTTGGTTCATGTGGTAATGTGCTTATTGTAACACCTGGCTTACTTTATGTTATTTTTTTTTTTCTTTGGCGGGACTGGGGATTGAACTCAAGCCCTTGTGCTTGCCAGGGAAGCGCTTATTCCGCTGAGCCATCTCCCCAGCCCCTGCTTTATGATATTTTGTGGGGGGATCTTTCCTTTTTTTTGATTAGTACCAGGAATGGAACTCAGGACTCTGCACTTGCCGGGCAGGTGCTGTGCTGCTGAGCTATAACTCCGGCCTGATTTTTTCTTTTGCGTTAGTATATTTCTCTTTTTCCTTTGAACTCAGTGTGTAGCCTCCTCAGGTTGATCTCAGACTCATAGTGATCCTCTTGCCTCAGCCTCCCCAGTGCTGTCCAGCTCTGTCTGTCTCCTCTCCTTCCCCCATTCCTCCTTCCTTAGATTAGCCATTGATCATATCACATAAGAAGTGGTTGAGACCTAGCTACGCCGCTGGCCGTGGTGATGCATACCTGTAATCTCTGTGCTCATGAGAGAGGCTGAGGCAGGAGGATCCCTGTCCTGGCCCACTATCCCGAGGCAGATGTAGACGACCTCGCTTCCCTCTCTCTGAGGTTCGCTGCTCAGTGCCTGCTCAGCGTGGGAAACGAGAGGCTCGAGGGCTGAGCCAGCACCGCTGAGCCCACGTCGTGAGCACAGCGACACCGTGCAGCGCGGGCCGGGGTCACCGCGGGTGTGCCGGCTTCTGGGCCGGGGTCCTGGGCGGGCGCGCTCCGCAGGTGCCCAGGGAGGGGCGGCGGGAAGCGCCCGGGAGCGCGGGCCGAGGGGCGCGCAGGTGCCAATTACGCGGGGATAAATAGCCATTACGGGGGGCCCGGCAGCGGCGGGCGACCGCAGCCTCTTCGCGCGCAGCTGCTCATTTTCCCATTGATCGCGGGCCGGGCCGCGCCTCCTGCAACCCCAAATGACAGGCTGGGCGGCGGCTCGCGGCGCGGGCCTTCCTGTCGGAGGCATCTGAGGCGCTGCCAGGAGGGCTAATTACGGCCCTGCGCGCTGCGCGCTGCGTCCCAGACAATGCGGGGATCAACACCTGCCTCTCGGAAATCAGATGAAAAAGTGTTGGGGTTTAGCCCGGGAGGAGACCAGCGTTTCCCGTCGGGTTCTGCTGGGTGAAAGAGGAAGCAGAGGTGGGGCGGGAAGAAAGGCAAGGGAGGAAGGGAGGAAAAGAAGCCCGAAATGCCCCCCACTGCGTTGCCCTAGAAGGCACTGAGAATCCCCCCTGCAAGCCGAGCCCTTCTGCGTATGCTTGGTTGGTTGGTCTCTTTTGAGACAGGGTCTCGCTGTGCAGCCCAGGGTGGCCTCAAAATCACAATGATCCTCCTGCCTCAGCCTCTCTGAGAGGAGGGACAGGCCAGGGTAAGCGCCCAGGACCGGGAACGGCACTGCTGAACAATCTGCTTGGCTTTGACCCTCACCTCCCTATGCTCTTATCCATTCGCTTACCAAGGCCTCTGCAGACCTCCCAGGCTAGGTCCTGGGCTTTGACAAATGAGTGTGAGCTCAGGCGGGTAGGATACATGTAGACTGGAGTTGCAAGGGGCCCAGGAAGTCCCAGGGCCAGGAAGGCACGGGAGACTGCTGGTTCTGGAGGCTGCGGAGTTAGACACAAAGCCACACAACTTCTTATAGCAGTGATATTTCCATAAATGGAATGACATTTCCATTTCATTTATGAAAATATCAGTTATAAGAAAAGAGTGGGAGAAGCCTGAGAGATAGCGCAGTGGCATAAGCACCTGCCTGGCAAGCACAAGGTCCCAAGTTCAATCCCCAGTACCACAAAAATAAATAAGGACAAAAAGAAAAGAGTGGGAAAACACTCCCGCTGGTCATGGTGACACTCACCTGTAAGTAATCCCAACACTCTGGAGGCTGAGGCAGGAAGATCCTTGCAATTAGAGTTCAAGGCCAGCCTGAACTGCATAGTGAGATCCTGTCTCAAAGAGACAAATAAATAAAAGTCAACTTAAAAAAAATATTCTCTACTGAAATTTGAAATGCTTTCCCACTACTCAAAGATCTTGTCATGAAGTTAGTTTCATGTTTGTTTTTTTAAAATCTCATAAGTACTAAGCATGAGCTATACCACGTTTTTATCTTGTGGTATATTTTTTATGTATTTATTTGTTTATTTACTGGCATTGACTCACTACATAGTTCAGGCTGGGCTTGAACTCTCCATGTAGCTCAGGCTGGCTTCAAAGTCAAGTTGATCCTCCTGCCTCAGTCTCCCAAGTGTTTGGATTACAGGTGTGTACCACCATGCTAGACTTAAAATTTTTGAATCAACATAATAATGGTGGATGTTTATGGGATACAGTGTGATATCTTAATGCATCTAGACAGTGGGTAATGATCACATTGGGACATCAGTGTAGCTCTTTCTTTAAACACTGGGCATCTCTTCAGAATACACTACTTCTTCTGAAGATGTGTGTGTGTGTGTGTGTGTGTGTGTGTGTGTGTGTGTGTGTGTGCGTGTGTGTGGGGGTACTGGGGATTGAACCCAGGGCCTTGTACATGGAAGACAAGAGCTCTACCATGGAGCCCTAGCCCCAGCCCCAAGCTCAGAAGATTTTAAGAGCAGAAGGTCAATTCCAGGAATGACAGCCAGCATCAGGGTTGAGAGTCTCTAGGCAGCTTGTGCCAGCAGAGCCACCAGAGGGCTTCACTCTGCCAGATCTTGACAACGGAAGAGCCAGGTCCAAGCCCTGGGCTTTGGCTGACTGGTACTGTGCGGAGAAAGCCTGCCTCCCTCCCTTCCCCCAACTCCTACCTCTCTCTGTCTCTCTGTGTCTGTCTGTCGTCTGTCTTATTTTATTTATTTTTCATTTTTATGTATTTGGTACAGGGTCTCACTATGCAGCTCAGACTCATAGTGATCCTCCTGCATCCAGCATTCCCAGGGCTGGAATTATAGGTGTTCACCACCATGCCCCAACTTGGTCTCATGCTCAGATCACCCCTGGGGTGGGGCCAGTGCTGCATGTGGGACCTGGGATCGAATCTCTGTCTCTTTGGAGGGAGACACTTTACTTAAGGACTGGAAAGACTTACAAATTGAAGGCCAGCCCAGGCAATTTAGCAAGACCCTGCCTCTCAATAAGATAGAGAGAGGATGGTTAGGGCACACATAGAGAAGTGGTAGATGACAGATAGGTTCTAGACGGGCAGACAAGCAGGTCTGGGAGCATAGCTCAGTGGCAGGGCCTTGCCCAGCATGTGCCCCATCTTCAGTTCAGTCTCCAGTCCCACAGAGGAGGAGGAGGAAAATGGGGAAGGGGGGAGAAAGAAGAAAGGGAGGAGGGAAGGAAGAATAAATTCATTGGTGAAGTCATCTGGACCTGGCATGTTTCAGTGGCTTTGTTTCCAGTGTCAGGTTTTTTTTTTTTTTCAGAACTGGGGATTGAACTACTCAGGCGGCAAGCACTTATCCTACTAAGCTATCTCCCCAGCCCCTAGTGTCAGGTTTTAATACAGAGAAGACATAACTCCTACCCAAGAGGCCACAGGGTCTCCCCCACCTGCTCCCTCCCTCCCTTTCCCTTCCCTCTGTCCTTGTTAGAGGACTTGCCCCCTCCTTGGCTCTGAAATGGCAACTTGGATTTCCAGCAGATCCTTTTCATTAGCAACATGAACTAATCTGTGACTCAAACCTTGGAATTCAAAAAATCTCCACGGTACAATTCCTACTTACCCCTGACCACCCCACACAGGAACCTGCAATTATTTCCACACAGTAGGAAGAGGAGGCACTCACTGGTTGCCATGGCCTTGGGATCTCACACAGAGCTAACACTGCAGAATATTCCAGAAGTGACATGCCCTGGCTAAGCAAAGGTGTCCAGCTTTGATGACAAGGCGAGTCCCCCGGAGTCACACTGAACCCACAGGGAACGGGCATGTCTCAGTGTAAGGAGGGTTTATTAACGGGCATGGTGGCACATACCTGCAATCTCAGTACTCAGGAGGCTGAGGCAGGAGGATCGCCTTGAGCTCAAGGCCAGCCTGGGGTACATAGCAAGACTCTGTCTCAAGTCTTTTTTCCTGTGCAATACAGGAAATTGGGGTCAAATTCTATGTAACCACTTGCCACTCCTGCTTCCAACGCGCGCGTGCGCACACACACACACACACACACACTCACTGCTGTTCTGCACTGTTTCTTCTCCAAATTATCAAATTATCCAGTGGTCAAAAGGTATTTGGTCCCATGCAGGCCCCTGAAGAAGTCTCGGTAGGACCAATTTGTGAATGGGTTCCTGAGAGAAGCGCACCTCGTTCTCCTAATTGGAGCTGACGGCTGTGGAATGACTGTGGCTTCCATCCTGGAGGCTGCATAATAAGCTCTGCCACCGACGGCCTGGGCCCTGGGCAGGGCCATCTGCAGTCATGAACTTGGAAGGTCTGCTCCAGACGGCAAGCAAGGGGGCGGGAGAGAGCAGCACACAGCCCGGCTCTTGTCAGCCAAACAAAAGAGATTCTCCAGCGCTGGAGGAGGCGGGGTGGGGGCCAGGACAGTGCCACCGTGACATCCAGGACAGAGGGCCCTGGGAGGACAGGCTCGGAGGTGACAGAGACAGGGGTTGCGCCCCCAGCGCGGGGGTGAGGCTCTGCAGCTGCCGGCCCGAGGCCAGGGGTCACTGCGTGTCACTGATCTGAGGGTCCCGCTCCCCTCGGCCCTCGGGGTCACAGCAAATCCCCATTGCCCACACTCGCCGCGGAGGGAGGCCCTGCGCACAGGACCACAGGACTCGCTCACGGTCACACTCATCCTGCGAGGGCTGTCCTCGGACGGCAGAGGACTGAGCATGCCCTGAGGTGCCATGAGCTACGTCCCAGCCCGTTTTCTTTCTTTCTGTACTAACATTATTTTTTATATTAATTTTAAGAAAGAAGTAGCGATGAGACAGTTTCAAAACAGGTTAGTAGGACAGTTACCCTGTGTTTTCACTGATTCTGTCTTTTTTATTTTCTTTGGTGCCAGGGATTGAACTCAGGACCTTGTGCTTGCTGAGAGCTTATGTTATTGAGCTATCTCCCCGGCCCCCTACTGATGCTGGTTTTTTTTTTTTTTTTTTTTTTTTTTTTTTTTTTTTTTTTTTTTTTTTTTTTTTTTTTTTTTTTTTTTTTTTTTTTTTTTTTTTTTTTTTTTTTTTTTTTTTTTTTTTTTTTTTTTTTTTTTTTTTGGTGGAATTGGGGATTGAACTCAGGCCCTTGTGCTTGCCAGAGAAGCACTTATTCCACTGAGCCATCTCCCCGGCCCCTACTGATGCTCTTTTATGCTTGATCTTCACTCCTTTCATCTGTGGACGGACACAGAGTGCCGGTGACGTTTTAGTGCACGATTTCATTTCCTGGGGACCCTCAGCGGCGGGATCACAGGACGGATCTACTGTGCTTTTTAAGGCATTGCTCCACTGCCGTCCATAACGGCTGTACTAATTTATTTTCCCAACAACGTACGAGAGTTGCTCTTGTACGGCTCGCGGCTAGGTGGCCCCCAGAGCCTCCCCGGGCATAGATGGGGCTTTTTTAGAGGAGGCTGAATCCAGAACGTGTCACGCTGGGATTCAGTCATGTGCAATGCTAGGCTCAGGGACAGTAGGGTTACAGATGTGAGCGCCACTTGCCCTGAGTAGCTTGGACAAGACATAAGGGGCAGAAAGAGCTGTGGTCTTTCCCAGCTTGCTTTGTACCTTCTGCCTGCCATGAGCTTTCTACCTTTTTTTTTTTTTTTGCGGTACTGGGAATTGAACTCAGGACCCTGTGCTTGCCAGGCAGGCACTCTACCCTTCAGTATTTGTCTGTGACGCCACTCTGCCTCGGAGCAGCCAATGGAGGACTGAAACCTCTACAGACTGTGAGCCAAATAAACTTCCTTCCTTACCTGTGGGCCTTGGGTATATGCTGGCTCAGGATTCTAACAGCTGGAATGATGTCTCATTTTAGTCTTGGTTTACATTTCTCTGATGAATATATCTAATATTTAATTAATATATAATTATTTGTATACTTTTGAGATGTGTCTATTCAATAAGTTGAATTACTTGCTTGATTTTAAGTCTTATGTTTATTTTTGTCTTTCTGGGTCGGGATCTCACCAAGCAGTTCAGGCTGGCCTTGTGCTCACTTTGTAGCCCAGGCTGGTCTTGAACTTGCAGAGATCCTCCTGCCTCAGCCTCCCAAGTGCTGTATTACAGGCATGCACCACCACACCAGGATACTCCATATGATTTTAAGGATTATTTCTTCTCATTCTGTGAAGAATGTTATTGCCATTTTGATAGGCATTGTACTGAATCTGTAAATCTCTTTGGGCAGGGGACTTGTGGGCTAGCTCAGTCGTTTAAAGCGCCTTCTTGGGAAAATCCAGTCAAGTACAGAGGACTGTAGTTCAATCCCTCTAAGGCAGCCTGAACCAGAAAAAAAAAAAATCCTTCTGAAGAAAGGACAAAATCTTTGGGCAGTATGGACATTTTCGAAATACGAATTACTTTGAAGACTTTTTTTCCCCGTGGAAGTCACCACAAAAGATACATACTGGTATGTGGCTCGCCAGAGCCCTCAGAATGGATCCAAAGCCAATGGTGAGATGCTCGCCAGGCCTGGCTGTGCTTTGCTCCTGTAGGTGTCTCCTCACGCCCCACTCCTCTCTCATACTCGGCATTTCAGACATTTCCGCTGTGGACACGCTTGGGTCCGGGACAGCTGGGGCCAGGGCCCGGGCCCATTCGGCTGTCGGGTGATGGCCGGCTGTGTTCCAGGGGCTGTCGTGAAGCTGGGCTTACAGCAGTGCTTCCACCCTGGTCCCTGACACCTGTCCTGCTCAAGTTCTACACATCAGGTGGTGGATTTACTTCTGGGACTGCCACCTCTACCTAGAATACAAGCTCAGGGGAGCATTGCTAGCACTCAGGACAGTGTGTGGCATTGAGTGTTTACTTAAAACTCCATTATGCAATAGCTGAGGAGATAGCTCAGGGGAACGAGTGCTTGCCTGGCAACTGCAAGGTCCTGAGTTCGATCCCTGGTACTGCAAAAAACAAAACAAACAACAATTATCTATTATCTGGGCTGGGGAGATGGCACAGTGGAATAAATGCTTCCCTGGCAAGCGCAAGGGCCTGAGTTCAATTCCCAGTTCTGCCAAAAAAAAAAAAAAATGTTTAAAAGGGCCGGGGATGTAGCTCAGTGGTGCAGCGCCTGCCTAGCAAGTGCGAGGTCCAGAGTTTAATTCTCGGTTCCAAAAAAAGAAAATAGTAAAAATAAGACCAAAAAAAGTTCCTTGCTGGGCGTGGTGGCGCAGGCCTGTAATCCCAGCACTTGGGAGGCTGAGGCAGGAGGATTGTTGTGAGTTCAAGACCAGCCTGAGCTACAAAATGAGCTTAAGGCCAGCCTGAACTGCATAGTGAGACCCTGCCTCAAAAAGACAAAAAAAACCCCAAAAACTCTATTATTCATTGTATCAGCAACTTTGTAACTCCAGATCTAAGGTACATTCAGCACCTGCAAAGCTGTTTTGATAATACAGAGATTTTCTTTTTTCTTTTTCTTTGTTTAACTGAGAGGTGCTTTTTGTTTGTTTGTATTCAGTGGAGTGCTACTCAGCCAGCAAGAAGGATAAACTTGAGTCATCTATAGGAAAATGGGTGCCCTAGAGACCATGGTGTTCAGTGAAGTAACCGGACTCATGGCTTGAATGTCACCTGGTTGCTTATATAGGAAAAGCCCAATACAGAAACAAAATACATGGGCCAGGGGAATAGTTCAGTAGAATAAGCACTTGCCTGGCAAGTGCAGGGTCCTGAGTTCGGTGCCCAGCACAGAAAAAACAAAGAAAAAAAAAAAAAAAGAAACAAGCTGGGCATGGTGGCGCATGCCTATAATCCCAGCACTCGGGAGGCTGAGGCAGGAGGATTGTTGTGAGTTCGAGACCAGCCTGAGCTACAAAGTGAACTTAAGGCCAGCCTGAACTGCATAATGAGACCCTGTCTCAAAAAGTAAAAAAAAAAAAAAAAGACAAGATTATAGGGAAAAAGTGAGAAGGACAATGGAACTAAGAGTATACCTTGATTTAGTACAGTGTTGTGTGTTGTTGTTGTGCCTGTATTTGTCTTGTATATGCTTTTTTGGCCTTGATCTATATTTATAATAATTAACTTGATAAGACTTCCAAAATAAATACACAAACCTGAAACTGGCAAAAATAATTTTTTTAGAGGCTGGATAGCTCAGAGGCATAAGTACCTACCTAGCAAGCACAAGGGCTGGAGCTCAATCCCCAGCCCCTGGGCTCGGCCCAGGGTCCCTGGCATGCAGTCTCGCCCTGGACACGGGCACCCACTGTACCGCCCTGGAATCAGGTGTGGTGGTGCACACCTGTAATTCCAGCTCTCGGGAGGTTGAGCCAGGAGGATCTCTGTGAGTTCAAGACCAGCCTGGGAGCTACAAAAGTGAGCACAAGGCCAGCCTGAACTGCATAGTGAGACCTTGTCTCAAAAATAAATAAATGAAATAAAATTTTTAAAGGATGTGGAGGGTATCATTATGCATTGAGAACTTGTTTTAAGAAATTGAAAATAAATGTAAAAGGCATGAATGATAAGCAATACTTTACCCTTCTTTAGTAGGAGACTGTGTCAGGCTAGATTTTCTTACTATATTTCAAGCAAAATGTCTGAAACCACAGCACATTGAAAGTCGAAGCAGATAAGAGAATCCAGTGCTCTTTTATGACTTTGGACATTAAAGAAGAATTCCAAAAACTATAAAATACTGCACTTTCTCACTAATCTTTTGGTGTTAAGGTAGCTATTTTCAGCTGGGTATGGTGATGCACACCTGTAATCCCAACACTTGGGAAGCTGAGGCAGGAGGATCATTGAGAGTTGGAGACCAACCTGGGCTACAAAGTGAACTGAAGACCTGCCTGAGCTGCATTGCAAGATTCTGTCTTGGTGCTAGGGAGATGGCTCAGTAGAGGCCTGAGTTGAATACCTGGTTCTGCAAAAAAAAAAAAAAAAAAACCTGTCTCAAAAAGGCCAAAAAAAAAAGCTAATTTTCATAAAGTATTTTATTTATGATAACATTTAATGTATGGTTCTCATTTTGTGGCACTGGGGATTGTATCAAGTCCTTTATCAAGTCCTTTGTATTTAGCTCTACCCCCTCCCCAGTCTTTTTTAAAATTTTAATTTTGGAACAGGATTTCAATAAGCCTCTAAATTGCCTAGGCTGGGCTCAAACTTGTAACCCTCCTACCTAGCCTTCCAGGGCTTTGAGGTTATAAGTACATCCCAGCTATTTTTTATTTATTTACTTTTTTTGGCAGAACCAGGGATTGAACTCAGGCCCTTGTGCTTGCCAGGCAAGTGCTTATTTTACTAAGCCATCTCCCTGGCCCATCCCAACTATTTTAAAATAAATATTTTTTTTTCACTTTTTGGCTTTAATCTTGACGTGGCAGATATTAACATAAATGATCCACATAAACAAAAGCTCTCGGGAGTCCTGAATGATTTTCAGGACAATAAAGGAACTCTGAGACTAAAAGGACTGAGAACGGATATCCAAGGGTGTCTTCGTCTGTTTTCTCACTGTGACAGGGTATCTGAAACCAGACAATTTGTAAGGAGAGATGTTTATTTGGCCCTTGGTCCTGCATGCCAGGAAGCCCCAGCGTGTGTCCAAAGCACCATTATTTAGGGGCCATCTAGGGCAAGTCTTTATCATATGAGGAGAGACATGTTTTTTTTTTTTTTTTTTTTTTTAAACCGGGAATTGAACTCAGGCCCTTGCGCTTGCCAGGGAAGCGCTTATTCCACTTAGCCATCTCCCCAGCCCCAAGAGATGTATTTGAATCTCTCTTGCAACCCCAGTCTTTAGGAGGCTGAGGCAGGAGGATTGCCGCAAGTTCAAGTCCAGCCTGGGTCACATAGTGAGACCCTCTCTCAGAAAACCAAAAGGGATTAAAAAACCCACCCCAAAGCCATTATTGCCAGTATATGGGACCTGACCTTGAAGACCAGTCACCTCCTATTACAGTTGGTGTCTAAATTTCCCCTTAAAGCCTCACGCAGTCAAGGGAGGCTGGGCTTCTCAGAGGTTGTTGAATCTAGATTTTGTGATTGATTCGTGCTCCGATGCTGGGATTGAGGGTGTGAGTGCTACACCTGACCTGATTGAGAGGGTGCTGCTTATGCTGTAAGGGACAGAAAGAGGCATGGCCCCTCGCTTTCTCTTTTGTTTTTCTTTTTTGCGGATCCAAGGATTGAACTCAGGGCCTTAGTGCTTGCCAGGCAAGCACTTATTCTATTGGGCCATCTCCCCAGCCCCTTCTCTTGTGGTTTTGCTAGACTACATGCTATGAGCTATGCTATGAGCTGTTCTCTGCCTTGCCATCCTACCATGGAGCCAGCTGATCGTAGACTGAAACCTCCACAAACTGTGAGCTACATAAACCTTTCCCCCCTTAACTTTTTTTTTTTTTTTTTTTTTTTTTTTGTGGAAGTGGGGATTGAACTCAGGCCCTTGTGCTTCCCAGGGAAGTGCTTATTCCGCTGAGCCATCTTCTCAGCCCCTCCTCCCCTAACTTTGCATGTTGGGGATTTTGTATCAGCAACAAGAAAAGTAACTCCCAAAACTACCACCTTTAAGTCTATTAACAGATGACTTGGACTGAAATTTAAGGACCAGGGCGGGGCATGGTGGTGCATGCCTGTAGCCCCAGCACTCAGGAGGCTGAGGCAGGAGGATGACTTGAGTTTAAGGCTACCTGCACTATATGGGGAGAGCCTGTCTTTAAAAAAAAATTGGAGCGGAGCTGGGATGTAACTCAGTGCAGAGAACCTGGGCTCAGTCCTTAGTTGGGGGAAAAAAGATTACTTTGTAGTTTCTTTTTTTCTCTCACAGTACTGGGGATTGAACTCAGGACCTTGTGCTTGCCAGGCAACACTTTCTAGTTTCCCTCTTTCCCTAAGGTGTGGTCTATGCTTTAAAATGGGCCTCAGGTTTTACACCCAGTTTCAAGCTGGGCCTTTGACTTGTCTGCCACTCGTGGCTCAACCTGGGGAGGCCTCAGCCAAAGGTCTCTGGATCTTTTTGTCTTTGCAGGAAAAATTCCCTCTTGCTGGTATTGGACAATTTCGGATGCTTAGTTTTCCTTATTCCTGGAAACCCCTAGCTCGAACTTAATCCTGCAATTTTGTAGTTATCATTTAACTGTCCCCTATCTGGAACTGCCAGCAGAGTAGAGTGCTGGCTGGAGATTTCCTCCAGAAACTGCTGTTCAGCTTAAGTCCTGAAGGAGAAACAGAGGAGCCAGCTTTGGGAGCTGGGAGGAGAGCTCCAGGCTTGGGGGGGGGGGGGCTTTGGAGACACAGTGGGAACAAAGACTGAGATGCTGGGACTGGTCACCCCAGAGCTGCTCCATCAAGCCACCAGGTCAGGCTGCGGAGCTCTCTTGGGGTGACTCACCCTGCAGCCTGCCTGCTGTGTGTAGACCCCGGGGTGTGGAGGACCTCTCCCCTCGCAGTGGCTAGTGGCTTTTTTCACAATGTCACTGATAGGTTTTTTTTCAGGTGCTGGGGCAGCAGAGAAATAGGCAGAAGGAAAAAGGGAAAGTGGCCCTACTATCTTTGAGGATACAGAGAATCTGGGGAGGATGAGGGATTCTCTGGATTGGAACAAAGGGAGGCTGAGGCTTTTAGGACTTTTTGCCAGGGGTGGAGTTTGAAGGGGATGTCTAGATATACCTGAGGGAGCTGACCGGGGGCCTTCCCTGAGGCGGCAGGAAGGGTGAAAGGAAATTGCACCCTGGGCCGAGTTGGAGAAGAAGGGGGAGGTGGTCTGGGGAAGATGGGCTGTTGTTTTAAGGGCTTCAGCCATATTAGATGACCACTACAATGATTCAGCAGTTCATACCGAGGCCAGAACCTGTCAGTCACTTGCTCCGCATGCTTTGTGGAGTCTGCCCTCCCGGATGAGCACAGTCCATACACTCAGCTGCAGCGGGGATCTTAATTCTTTTTATGTCTCTCCCCCCAATCTCTCGGTCCCCATTTGCAGAAGATCCATCTCCCTGTTTCCTGCTGTCTATCTTTTACTCTTTAAATCACTTACACTTTGGGTTTCGCATATACAGGGAAAACCACGCCATATTGAAGCTTGAGTCTGATTTATTTCACTTAGCATTATGGTCTCCAGGTGCCTCTATTTTCTGCTTGTGTGGGAGGTGTTTCCTACACAGGTAACTTCAAGCCCAAAGTAACAAGGAAGCCTGGTGACTTCTCCCTGGGAGCCAGAGCCACCTGGCTTGCGCTTGAGGAGTCCTGGTGCAGCTGGCAGGAGGGCTCAGCCTTCTTTCTGAGCCTGCCAGTAGCCTTGGCCCCCTCTGCTACCCTCATTTCTTTATGACAGATACCAGCCTGCAGATTCTATTTATTTAGTTAGGCTCTGGGAGGTGAGCCCAGGGCCTTGGAACCCAGCTATGTCCCCACCCCTTTTTTGTTTTTCAGACAGGTTTGAGCTGCCCAGGCTGGGTTTGAACTTTCAGTACTACACCTCAGCCTCACAGCGCTGACCTTAGAGGCATGCACCACCACACCGAAGCCTGCATGCTTATTATTACATGTATTTATCTCTCTCTGTCTTTAGTTGGTTTGTTTCCAGTGAGAAGCCCAGGGATTTACACACTCTAGGCAAGCACGGTGGCTTTGAGCTATCCTCCAGGGCTGATTTGTTTTAAATTATGGAAATAAACAATTTAACCATCAGCGCTGGGACTCAGCGCCTTGATTCAGTACTTAAGCCTGAAAGCGTTCCGCTCTGCGTTAGGACGCCCCAGACCAACGAGAGGTCCTGTGTCTCTAGTCCTGTGGTCACAGCATTGGTGGTGACTGTCTGACTGTGGGCCCCATGGAAAACCAAGGAACACAATTGTTCTGGTCTTTGGTTCGGATGTTGGATAGTTTCAGGGCAGAAAACATTTTTAGAAATTGCTCACTTCTAGGATAAAAAAAAATTGCCCCACTGATTTTTCTCAGGTATGTTTTGTAACCAGTCTAGTTTGCTCTTGGTTTCCTATTGTTGTTCTTTTTGTGTTTTCCCAGTGGCTGCAACGTTCACCTGGCCACGGCGGCTTCCTCTGCGGAGCTTCAGCTCCCTCCGTACCCCCCGGGTCCCTGTCCCCATCTCTCCTGGCTCTCCAAAGCCAGGGCTTCAGGACCTCAAGCTGGGCACAGTTGTGCCCGATGAGCGGGGCTGAAGCCCGAGAAGAAGGGAGGAAGCCAGGCCTGAGCCAGGGCTCCAGGGCTTTCTGCTCCCGTGGGGTCCCGGGAAAGCCCTGGGCGGTTCCGGGAGGTTCCCGCGTTTCCCAGGCCCAGGGTGGTCGCGTCCTGGGTCCCCGAAACGCCGCCTAGAGGTCCGCGGCAGATCTCGGCCCGTGGGCTGCAGGTCTGATTTCAGCTCCTTCTGTGGACCGGGAGGTGGGGTCGCCCTTCGTGAGGTGGCAGCCGCAGGACCCTCTGCTCTGCGCGCGGGCGTCGGGAGGAACTGCGCTTCGCACGCTGGGATCCAGCCGGGAAGGACCGCAGCACCCCGATCGCCGGGGCACCCATCCTTCGGAGCACCCTGATCCTTGCCCTCTGGGAGCGCGCTTGGGGGCGCCGGAAGCCCAACGGCTTCCTCGGGCCGACACTGCCCGGGAGCCCGCCGGGGGCGCCCTCAGGCCGGAACGCAACCGCCTGCGCCCGGGCCCTGGAATTCCAGCTCCGCCCGCGGTGGTGCGGGCACCTGGCAGCCGCTGCCCCGGGGAGCCTCGCCCCGACCTCCGCGGCGAGGGCCCCACACTCCCCTCGCCCCCTTGGCAACTGCGGCTCTCACCCGCCCTTCGCCTCAACCCAGAGAAACAAAGCTTTCCTGAAGGAACAAAGGGACTAACTGCACACCTTGCAGCCCGCCTCCCCAGCCCCTGAGGGCCTGGCGTCCTCCTTTCTCTTGTTGCAGCTTCTGCGCCTGACAGAGGAGGAAACCTAAAGCCCAGAGAAGTCAAGTGACTTCTGTGGCCAGGCGTGAGGGCAAGTCTGTAATGCTGGCACTCGGGAGGCTGAGGCAGGAAGACTGAAGCAAGCTGGAAGCCAGCCTGGGCTACATGGTGAAAGGCCCAGGAGGGAGGGAGACGGAGAGAGAGACTGAGAGAGGAAGAGAGAGAACTATTTCATAGCATAGCCACCCTTGAGAAGGTAGATCGTCCTGCTCACAGGTCGGTATTGCTGGGCCCTAGAGGTCCTGCAGTGTCCTCCGAGGAACTAGGTCTCACCTATAGCCCAGAATTCTGGTAGGCTGAGGCAGGAGGATCCCAGTCTGGGCAATTTATTGAGACCTTGTTTGTTTATAAATAAATAAATAAGATATAGGTCAGGGCAAAAACCCTGGATTTAACTCCCAGTACCTCAAAAGAAGAAAAAAAGGGTGGGCTGGCCAGATAACTTCTGGACTAAAGTGCCTGCTTAGGCAGAGCGCAGAGACCTGCGATCCCCAGCGTGTCATTGCTGCCCCGCACCCAGAGCGTGCTGAGTTGGCTATTGAGGCTAGGTGTGGTGTACCTGTAATCCCAGCACTTGGGAGGCTGAAAACAGGAGAATCATTACAAGTCTGATTTACTTAGTGGGACCCTGTAGACACTGTACTAAGTACAAAAAAAGAAAAGAACAGAAAAAAAAGAAAAGAGATGAGTAGAGGGGAACCAGGAAGATGGCTCAGTGGAATACGCACTTCCCTGGCAAGCACAAGGGTCTGAGCTCAATACCCAGTTCTGCCAAAAAAAAAAAAAAGAGAGAGAGAGAGAGAGAGAGGGGACACAGTTTGTTCTCACCGCACGAGGACATAGTGGGATTGTGCCCACCTACAAGCCATGAAGAGTGACCTCACCAGAAAACAGCCCTACCGGCACCTTCATCTTGGACTCTGCCCTTCAGAATAGAGACAATACATTCCTGTTCCTTAAGCCACCCCGTCTGTGACTTTTGTTATGGTAGCAAGTGAGCAGGTGAATACGCATCACGATCAAGGCTGCGATTCGTTCTAGATTCTCTCCCCCTACGTCTGCACCATGCTACCACACCCTGCAGAGCCACCAGAGCGAGACTCACCCACAATGAAGGTGGTCCCTGGCCAGACTCACCAGCTGGGTCCTTATCCCAGGGCTGGCCAGGATTTGGGCTGGGCGCCTTGGAGCTCGGGATTGGCCTGATCTCCTGGCCTGCTAGGGGGTCAGGCTGGTCCCAGACCAGGCTGGTAACTCTTGCCCTCAGTCAGGAAATGGGGCATTACCAGGACGTTCTCTTTGCCTTCCTCTCTTTCATGGTACCTTACTGAGCATCACCGGTCTGTGGAGGGGACAGAGGAGCTGGAATATAAAGGAAGGGAAGCAGCTACCTGGGAACAGGAAAGCTTTGTGAGGTAAGTGCTGGGTCTTGGGGACAGATGGGGAGTTGGTGACGTGGCCTTGTGGGTCATTGAAAGCAAGAGTTCATTTTAACAAATCCAGTGCAGACTTTTTGTCATTGTGGTGAAAGACAAGAAGAATAAACACACAGGGGTTGGCTGGGGTTATAGCTCAGCAGCATAAGGGCCTACCTGGCAAACACAAAATCTTGAGTTCGATCCATGGTACCAAGGGAAAAAAAAAGACACAAGGGTTCCAGGAAGGCAGTGAAGCCTGAGGGAGCTGAGGAGACACCATGGTTGATACAGCTCACCCCATCACTTCGAGGGCCCAGATGAGGCAAGAGGAGTGCTTTTGGTCCTGGTGGACCTGCTCAACTGTTCAGCCAAAGCTCCCTGTGGTAGCTTGGGGTTTTACAGAGGGAACAATATCATGTAAGACACATTTTTTAGAGGATTATTTATAATAGTCACCCAAAGAATCGTATACAAAAAGAGAGTGTAGGAAATCTGTCCACACACTAAAGACCAAAGAATCCAGCTGAGGGTCCGGTCCCACAGTAATGTCCTGCATGAGTCCAGCTGAAGACCAAGAGCCCATAGCACTCATCCCATGAGTCCAACTGGAGGCCAAGAGCCCATGACAATGCCTCATGCAGGCCTGCTTCACAGATCTGTGCTGGAAAGGCCCAAAGGTCAGTGGTGGAAGCTAGAAAGTCTGTGCCAGCGGATGAAGGAGCTGTGCCACCAGGCTGAGGGATCTGCGCTGAAGCCAGGAAGTGATGGTCAAGCAAGATCCAGATTTCTCTGAAAAGTACTGCAATCATCCGCAGTGACAGTGGGGTCCCCGGCTCCCTTGAGGATGAGGAGCACTGAGCTCCCTTCAGGAAGGCCCATGTGACAAGCTTCTCCAGGAGGCTGAGCCATGCACCCTCTTCCCCTCTGAAGCGAGCGAGCGATGCTCAGAGTGATGACCAGAGCTCCCCCAAGGTGAACCAGAGCCATTCTCAGTGACTACAAAGGTCCTGAGCTCCTCTTCTGATGAGAACAGCCACCTCCACCAGGAGAGCCAGCATGACAAGAAGAACCAGCCGCTCCTAACAGCTCCCCAACAACTTCCAAACAGCTCCCCTGACAGCGCCTCCCAGCCCCCAGAAGCCTCTGAGCTGTGCTGCTGGCAGCACACCTCAGGCAGGCCTCCCACGCCCAGTACTACACTGATGCAGTTCAGCTGGGTGCTACCAGTTGTCAGTCTACCACACTCTCTCTCACTGCCAGGGAGCTCAGGACCTCACTGTCACAAGATGTGACCACTTATTGTCTTCTGAGATGTCCAAGGCACAAGAGAGCCAGGACTAGGCATGATGCCAAGGCGTGTAGCCTAGAAGAGAGAAAAGGAAATCGCAGTGCTAGCATTAGTTTTCTATTGCTGCTGGGTCTAGTCGCACATGCTCATATAATCTCAGCACTTGGGAGGCTGAGGCAGGATTACAGCAAATTAGAGCCCCCTAGGAGCTTCTCTGTGGGCCTGAGCCCTTTCAGGACATCAGACCAATCCTGAGTTCCAAGATGCCCAGCCAAGATCCTGGCTGGCCCTGGGATAAGGACCCGGCTGGTGAGTCTGGCTAGGGATGGCCTTCATTGTGGGTGAGTCTCTTTCTGATGTCTCTGTAGGGTGTGGGCCACATGGTGAGTTCAATACCAGCCTAAACTATACAGCAAGACCCAGTCTCAAAAAAAAAAAGGTAGAATTTCTCATTTACTGAGAAAAAGAAAAACAATTTCTCAGAGCTTGCAGGGATTCGTAGACACTGGCTCTGAACTGATTCCACCACGCTACTAGTGAAGGAAGACCTCATGGTAGGCAGATGGCATAAGGAGTGTGAAGTCAACTTCAGCTTACACAGTGTGTCCATGACCCAACTTCCTAAGTCATTTCCTTCATGTAAATTGTATAGACACACTTGGTATTTGGAAGAACGGCAAGACTGAAGGACACAAGAGTTTCATAGTCCCACTGGGCTTTCTCATTGCCCACAAGGAATGCATGAGGATATCAGAAATAACTGCAAATTTCTGTACATTTAATCAAGGAATGGCTCCCATTGGATTTGTGATTGTAGATGGGGTAAACTGACTTGAAAAAAAAAATTTGGCCCTCTAATTCAGCATGCATAGACCCAGCTCGCCACAGATCAATAATATAGCTAAGCCAATGATGGTTGCATCTGTCCCAGATAGGTGTGGATGTTTCTCCTAGTCATTACTGTCTAAAAATATAGTATAATAACTATATAGCACTTTTTTTTGTATTTTAGAGAAGGGTTTACAGGGTGTTCAGGGTCTCACTACTAGATTGGACTCATAGTTATCTGCCTGTTTACAGCCTCCCAAGTGCTGGGATTACAGGCACACGGCATCACACCCAGTCTCGATTACAGTCTCAGCAGGCCCCAGGGGGT
>PVKA01028858.1:0-28949 GCA_004027165.1 Ctenomys sociabilis
AGAAAGAAAGAAAGAAAGAAAGAAAGAAAGAAAGAAAGAAAGAAAGAAAGAAAGAAGGTAAAGAAAAAAAAGGAAAAGAAAGCTCTTGAAAAGATTACTGGGCTGTGGCACAAACATGAAACGGCTTATTTCTAAGAAAACTGCTGCATGCATCTGAATCAAAAGGTATACACACATTACAGACACAATAAGCTTAAGGTTCTTAGTCTGTGATAAATTACACACACTGCTAGATAGCAAGCAATTCCCTTACCTACCTATGTAAGGTAATTCACCTGTGGCTTGCCTGCTTTTCATCTACTGAGTGATTTAATTACAGAGACATCTATATTTGCAGATCTGCAGAAGGTACTGCTACCACCAAGCAGCATATCTCTACAGGCTGTCTGTGTTCTGAGTATTCTGCATGCTCTTTAGCTTCCTAGATTCCCTTTGGTTACCTTAGAATAACTGATTTTCAAGGTAGTATTGAACCTGATGATGAAGCAGGCATTGCTCAGGAGGAGAAGATTCAGGCTGGTGGCAATAGAAATCTACCTTGCAAAGGCCAGAGATTTGCTAGAATGCCCCAAGGAGGAAGGCTGTTTCCTCTTGATATTTTCTCTAAATACACTATGCTGCTTCACAGCTTTACATTAATACTGCTCATTTTAGTAGATGATAGTAGATTTTGGTAATCTCTTCCTGCCTAGCAGATACTTGTTTATTTGTTCATCTGGACAGTGAATTCCCTGAAGGCAGAGATGAAAAGTTAGAAGAGTTGGTCATGCGTCGTACAATTTTTCATTTTCTTTTTGTCTCAGGAAATTTGTTACATAGTGAAACTTGCTGATGTAGGAACATTTCTATCAAAGACTACAAAGTAAGCTAGAATACATTGTCTTCTTCCCCACATCCCTTAACTCCTACATGGTCAATGGCAATTCATGTAATCAGCCAAGTGTTAACAATTATTTCTGAGTGGTAGAATCTAGGCTATTTTTACCCTTCTCTTTTATACTTTCTCATCTGTTTTAACTTTTACAGTGAGCACGTTGTCATTTTAACAAAACAATGATAACACTTTCAAGAATTGGAGGAGTTCTTTAGCGCAATGTACAAAAGGAAAACCGTAATTGGCAACTAATAGGAAACTGAAAGCCACTGAGCTTACGGTAGCATCGTAGAGAATATTGCGGCTGTCCCAGAAGACAGCAGATGGGAAGGAACCCTACGCAACACTGATCTAGTGGAGGGTGCGTCCTAGTTCAAACATGTTCCAAGGGAAATGACAGCTGGCCATGGAAGCTCCTGGCTTCATCTCGCTCATTATGAACTGGTTTTTCTGTGAAGAAACAGAGCTCTGAATAAGAATTAAACTATGTGTGTATGACGCGAGATAATTGCATATCATCACCATGGTTGTGCCGGTCTTCATGGCATGCGGCTCAACCAGTTCCTAGAAGAGCTCAAACGTTCATCACCTCAGGATCCTCTTTCCTCATAAGTGGACAAAGACCCCTCTTTCAATCCTGAATTTAAAATGTGACGTGTTCATTCAAAACCCTCTTGGAAAGACTGTGTACAGTAAACACCTGTGCCTGTCAGTGTTTCTTTATGGAAGCTGTCTGGTGTGCCATCCCAGGAATCTGCCTCAAAAGCTAGGTATAGGGACATTTTTAAGATACCCTTTTGTGTGATGTCCCACAAGCTCCCCACCCTCCAGGTGTTATGAGATAAATGAGGGTCATGCTTTTTGTTGTCAAGTGGGGGAAAGACAATTATTAAAGGTTAAAACAAACATTAATTATAGGAGAAGGCATATGTGAGGGAGTTGTGGGTCTGGAAACGCATATGTATGCTCACAGTACGTACTCCAATTTGAAAAACATTCCCTTGATCTCCTCATCCCAGTGCCCTTCTCTTCACTCATACCTGTGAAAACTGCAGCCTACCCCAAATGACCCACCCTGAACGACAACCTAAGTTTTCCAGTGAGTTGTCAGCTCTTCTACACTGCCTTTCACTGTGACCTGGAACAAATATTTTCATCTCATTGAGACCTATTTGTTTCATCTGCAAAATGGAAGGAGTGGGAGAAGATAACCTTCACTCTGAGTCCTTTCCTTGATTACTCCAGATCCACTGTCCAGCCCTTTCCACTGTGCACTGTGACCCAGAAGGTGGGTATGCTTCAGACCCATCACTGGGCTTTCTTACCTCTGGCTTCTGGTTGGGTGCATCAAGGGAGCCTCTGGCGAGAGCTTGAGAGGCAGAAAGTGAGTCAGAGTGGCCTGAGATATTGTTGAAAGGAACAATTTGGGAACAATTGGAAGTGGAGAGGACATTAGGGGGAAAAGATCGGCAGTTAAACTTGGGCTGTGTTGGATTTGAGATGAGGAATTGGGTAAAATTTGGAAGTGGGGTAAAATCAGATTTTTGTTTCATATGATTAAGTATGAAAACTTGGGTGCTATTTCAAGATATAAAACTTACATGAAACAAATTGGATGTTTCTCCTTCACCCTCTTACCCCACACCCTCTGCAGTCCACAGAAGCACCACCACTCAGGATCTATCATGTATTACAAAACTAAAAAGACTTCTGAAGAATGTTCAGTCCATCAGATTAGAGAACCAGGACCCACAAGTCTTTCATTGCCACTTCCATTTCACCACATAAAAAAGGTACAAAATCACCCACATACATACACATAGATGTTTCCTCTACGTCTTCCCTCTACCTTAGAGTAATATTATTTTTACCACTTTCCCCTATTGTTATTTAAGTAGCAGAATTTTGCAGTGGCTTGGAATAAACCATCTATTTGGATTTTTGCATGCTTTTCATAAACTTGGACAGATTTAGAATCAGTTGTATATCGCAATTTTTTCTTTAGTGATCTCAAATGCATTTGAGTTGAGTGGTACACTCCATTTAAGGAGTATCATTGATTATAAGTACGGGATGCATTTTCAGACCATAATAATAATTCTCTAGACTCGAAGCTTTTATCTCTAAAATAGGAACAAAGTTTTTGTAGCTTCCATTACAAAGGAATACTTTCAGAATTTGAACGAATGCATTTCTTTTATTGAACTGGGAATGACTCCACACAAGGCAAGTAATGATGAAAGAGCCAGTTTCTTATGATTTTAGAGATGCAGCTGTTCTAAAACTCAGTTTCTCTAGTCCCAGCCAGTTTCCATTTATCTCCTAAAATCAAATATTAATAGCAGAAGTTTCCCTTTTGGTTTGATTTTGGCAGGGTTCTATGTCCAAAATGGTATTGTAGTAGAAGCTTCAGAAGATAGATACAGCAATCTCAAAGTGTATCCTGTACTTATAATCAAAAGAAGGATACAGCTACTTTCTCTTATTTCAATGAGAAGAAAGTTTTGAACTAAGTGTTTAGACAAGATATCATGTCTGCATCTTGTACTATGAATAACTACTACAAAGACAACAATATGCACTATACTAATTTTTGTAACTGTCCTACTGACCTGTTTTGAAACTGTCTCATTGCTACTTCTTTCTCAATAAAATGAATATTAAAAAATAATGATCAAAAGAATGGAAGAAAGAAAAAGAAAAGAGACCTGCGCACACGAGTTATTCCCAATCAGCTGTTCTACGGCTGACAGTCAGTAAGGAAGAGAAGCCTCAAGAAGCACCATATGAGTTCTCCAAAGGTTTACCACCTAACTCTACCAGGAAATTTTAGAATAAGAAGAAGGATCCATTTGAGTAGTTCTCAAATCAACTGAACCAAGGAATTCAGCTGTGGAAAAAAAATATATAAATTAATGGCTGTTCTTCGTATTTTATTCTGCAAATCCTCTTGGCCCTCTGGCACCCACTGCTTTCTTTTATCCTAGAGAAATCCTGCATGTTGCAAGATGATCATGCAAAAACCAGGCTAGTGGGAACACTGAGCAGCTGCTACTCATGTGTAGCTCAACTACCTGTTTCTTATGGGAACATGAACTTCTATTTGTGCTTTTATTTTCCATTCATTTGAGCCACAGAAGCATTCCCATTTGCAGGACCAAATAAAAGATCAAAGTTTCATGACTCGCCACATCGTGAGAGCAGGCAAGCCTTGATCGTAGATCTGGCTGGACCAGGACCCTCCTGGAGAAGTGCCGACTCCGTGAAGGCACTGATTTCCCCTGTGGTTCAACACACTGATGAGTCCACAGATGATGACTGGGAGTCAGAGTCTGGGTGGAGGGAGTGAATCATAGGGCAGGGCCACCCAGGGACCACTTTATCTGGCTCTTCTGCTCTCTGCTTTCTGGTGCCAGGATTTGAGCAGCTTTTCTCCATCACACCATTATGGTATGATGCATCTGTTTTGTTGCCAACCACCCATTGAGTGCATCATCTGAAGCTAGGAGCTGAAGTAGACCTCTCCTCCTTAAATCACAAATTTCAAATATTTTGTCCCAACCAAGAAAGCCTGAGCAATACATGAGTGAAACAAATTTGAGAATCATGTTCTGTAGACTTTGTTATAGGAGCAAACAGCCTGCTCCAAGGATGGTGTCCATATATAATTCTCTTCCCTTCCACAACTATAGCGGTTGACTGATTGTGTCAACTTGAGAAGCTAAGAGCTTACCTAAATCAGCTCAGCAACTTCATGCCATAGGGTGTGGAGGCCACACTCTAGAGCGACTCATTACTTGAGGAGAATGAGGAAGGACAGAGGACCCCATTCTTCCTCAGAGGAGCTCCAGTGTTCACCATCAGCTTGGACATCATCTTCTGACTCTACTACCAACTCTTGGCTTCTGCTTCGGATCCTTCAGCCTTCTGATATAGACTTATCAGCTTTCCGGTGCAGACCCATCAGCCTCCTGACACAGACGTGCACAGACCACTTCAGTGAGCCCCAGACCTTGGACTGAATCCTTCAGTCTCCAGACACCCTCTGCACAGGTCCTCATCCAACTCCGTGGCTGACCATCTTAAGCCAATCTTGGAAATGCTCATATATTTATACATCTTGTGTTACGTCTGTACCTCTAGTAAAACCCTGACTGATATGCCCAGCTCTACCACCAGCTGCTTCTCCCTCTGGTAGAGATTTTCCTCAGGTTCTCTATCACCATCTTCTTTCCACATTCCACCATCCAATCATAATTCATACCCAAGCAACTATAAAATAACCTCCAAGTGGATCCCCTGGCTATGGTACCTGCCCTCTCCAATCAACTACACACCCTTTGCAGAACACCCTTTTCTGAGACACCAATGTTTTTCCAGACATTTTTTCCATCCAAAAAATACTAAGTCCTTGTTCCCTATTTAAAAATGTCGAAATGTCATGTCTGAATCAATGCCTAGTATCTCAAGAAAAGAAACAAAAAGAAGAAGAAGAAGAAGAAGAAGAAGAAGAAGAAGAAGAAGAAGAAGAAGAAGAAGAAGAAGAAGAAGAAGAAGAAGAAGAAGAAGAAGAAGAAGAATGATACAATACCGATAGCTACAACTCAGTGGAGGAAAGCTTTAATTTGTCTCCTAGTTTCAGGGGATTCAGTCCGTAATCGACAGATTGCAAGCATCAAGACAGAAGGACATGGCAGACCAAGCCCCTCAGTTCATGGAGGCTGGGAAGCACAGCAGGGGGACAGTGCCAGAAAAGAAGAGGCCAAGGAGCAGATCAGATGCCACTGTCCCTCCTGCATGACCCACCCAGATGCACCCAGAAGTGTGCCTTGTTATTTCCCTCAGCAGCTCCCAAGCCGATCAAATTGACACAATTAAGCTTACTCACCATAGCTGTATTTAACTAATCACTCAAAAGAAATTTGGCAAGAAAGTTTTCCCAACATTGCACTAAATAAATATGTACAAAATTAATCTGGCACTTTAGGGGTGGTAGTGACTATCTAAACTTGTTATTGTTTTCTGTTCACTTAAGGAGCAAAGGCTAATTTGGCAATCCGTGAGTGATTTTGAACATTTCTTTTGCTTGGAAATAATCAGTTCTCTTCTATGAATAGTCCTGCCATTGCAGGTTTACTGAAATCAAAGGCAAATGTGCTAATTGGATGTGGTGGCACACACCTGTAGTCCCCTGTGTTCCAGAGTTGAGACAAGAGGATCAGACTGTTGTGAATTGGAGACCAGTCTGGGCTACAAAGTGAGCTCAAGGCCAACCTGAACTGCATAACAAGACCCTATTTTAAAAAAGAAAAGGAAAAAAGAAAGGCCAGAGTAAAAACAAAAGCAAGAAAAACAAATACAGAATCAGGGTAACATACAACAATATATATATTATAGATTTTTGAAACAAGAACAGCTGATTAACAATGAGTGATATATTATCTATTTTTATCATCAAATCTGTCATTCAGATTATCAGATATAGTTGTGCAAAGGGAATATATGATTGAATATTACCACATGCTTTCAAGAAATCTTAAATTTTGTTCTTGTCTCTTTTTTCTTTTATTACCTTTTTCTAAAATTTTACTTTAAAGAGAGTACAGTAGTAACTGATATGAAACATGTCTGTAATCCCAGCACTTGGGAGGCTGAGACAGGAGGATTGTTGTGAGTTTGAGACCAGCTTGAGCTACAAAATGAGCTTAAGGCCAGCCTGAACTGCATAGTGAGACCTTGTCTTAAAAAAGACAAAAAATATATATATATATTAGAAAATGGTGCACATTTGGAAGACCAAGATGACAGGTATTTCAAGCATAGTTTTTGTATTACACAATGCTGTCCTCATTGTAGTTGCTTAGATCAAAGTTATCTGCATGCAGAGTTAGTCAAGGTGAAAGTTCTACACATTCACTGCTCTATCCATAAAACTGGAAATTTTTAGTTCAATTGCCTCATCCATCTTTTTTTATGAATATAACAGGCATTTATTTGAGGTACGGTCTCTGCAGACCAGATAATTTCTCAACTGTATGTTTCAGGGTTAACCAAGTTCATAAAAATATTTTGAAGACAGTTGCATCCACAGACTTCCACTATGTGATTGTTTCTTTGCCTGTTATTCTCTTTCTTTTCTTTCCCGAATAACTTATTTGAGATATGACTCAAGGTAGACTTTATACTCCTCTTATTTTGTCCACTGCTCCTTAGGCAAGATCTGATGCTCCCCGCTCAGGTCCAGGGCTCTCTTAATGTGAAACATGCTGTCATTGTAAAGGCTTTCTGGAAGCCTTCTTGTGGCTTCTTTTATATCTTCATCTTCATATATTGTATCATCTCACATTAAGCCCAGCTTATTGAACCCTGCATCATTGTAATTCCACTTTTGAATATGTTCCAGCCACTGGCTTGACACTGCGACAGCCAGGAGGCCTGCCATCCTGACCCAAGACCCCATCCGTCTTCTATGTATGCTTGCAAGCTTTTGTCCCTACCACTTTCCCTATCTTTTTTTCCTTTCTCTCCTCTTTGTTGTTTAACCCTTAAGTTCTGTTTCTTTCCATTTAACTGTATCTATTACACTTTTCAGGTTTTATTTCTTCTTTTGGATTCTTACACTAGGGAGACAATGTGATATTTACACATGTGTGTCCGGTTTATTTCATTTCTGAGTATAGCCTCTCATTACATCCACTTACCTATGAAGGCTTCTAGTTTGTCCTTCTTTATATAAGCTGAGCAATACTCCATTGTATGGAAATATCACATCTTTTTCATCCCTTCCTCAGCTGATGGGCATTTTGGTTACTTCCAAGATTTGGTTATGACGAATTGTGCTGCTGTAAACATGGGCGCACATATATCACTCTGATCTGGTGTTTTCAGTTCTTTTGGGAAAATTCCCACACATGCAGCCACCATTGAGAAGAAAGCCACAGCCACCATCAGTGACAAGCCACAGATCACCAATCCCAAGGCAGAGATTATTCGACTTGTGCCCACCTCACTGAGGGTACATTGGGAGATTAAAGGGGCCACGGCTGCCCCCCCCAAAGAAAGCCAGAGGATGCTTCTGCTGTGCCTCTTGCCAAAGTGGCCCCCAAATCCGGCCCTTGTGTTCCTGTCTCAGTACAAACTAAGGATGGTGTTCATGACGCTTTCATGAAGGAGATTGGAAGGGCTGCTGGGACAGCTGTAGACGGTGAAACAGGCGCGTGATCCAGCAGCTCACGGAGCAAGACACACGGAGTAAGACTTGGGTGAAAAAGCCACTTCCCCTGCCAGGGTGTGTTCTAATTTCAGTGCGAAGAATGTTTAGAGCTTAGCCTTGCTTGGAATTTCCCGCACCTGAGCGGGGATATTTCATCGGGAGCAGTGGTCGCTGAAGCCAGGCTGCTGCCATCCGGTCTCTTCCCCCCACTGTTGTCATCCCTCTGCTTCTCCTTCTCCAATTTTTGGAAATTTGTGACCAGGTTCATCCTACTTACGCATTTTGATTCTCTTCTTGTGTGCTGTGGGCCCTGGAATAGAGATTTCTCAAAAATATTTTGTTTCATCTTTTTGTGTTTGAGTTATTTTTAATATTTTCATGTAAATATTTTGTAATACTTCACTCGTAGTGAAATGGATTGCAAATGTCATTTCCTAATTCAAAGTAAGCTATGGGAGGAGAAAATTTACAATTCTTTGATTAAAATTATTTCCCACTGACAAAAAAGAAAAGAAAGGCAAATGTGCTCACCTGGACAGAATCATATAACCAGTTGTTTCCCATCCAGAGGAAGTTTGACCAGTATAGCTATTCACAGAGCTCAGAAATGGCCTGAGCATCTGTTTGGGAATTAAAATTAATTATGGGGCCTGCTTAGGCAGACACAGGGACCGGGGTTCCACCCCCGTACGCTGTACTGTCTGCCCCCAGGGGTGCACCAAGACAGCAACTGAGACTGAACATGGTGGCACACACCTGTAATCCCAGTGCTTGGGAGGCTGAAAACAGGAGGATCACTACGAGTCCAATCCGTGTAGTGAGACCCTGCAGATCCTGTATTAGCTACATAAAAAAAATTAATTATGGGAATTAAAATACTCTCCACAAAATATAGAAAGGTAAACCCTATGCTCAATATTAAGACCGTTCTAGTGTGTCATGGGTTGAGTATTATTCTGTTCTTTATGTTGTTTTACTTTTTTATAATTATGTATTATCTTCAGAATCTTGAAGAATACGTCCACTGTATATATTTTCAGTCTTTTTATTTATATATTTAGTATAAGATTTCACTGTGTAGCTCAGACTCATAGTGATCCTCCTGTCTCAACTTCCCCAATGCTGGGATTACAGGCATGTGCCACCATGCCTGAGGTTTCAGGGCTATCATGCTGTACCGGGGACCAAACCCAGGTCCTTGTGCTTTCCAGGCGTGCATAGACACGATGCCATCTCTGGAGCTGAGTATGTCCATTTTAAGCAATAAATTTTAAAGTTTTCTTCAAAAACTTCTTATGTGGCAAACTTTTTAGTTCGGTGTTTTGCTAGATTTTTTTGTTTTTTTTTTTGTTTTTTTTTAATTACCAGGGCTTGAACTTGGGATCTTGTGCTTGCCAGACAGTTGCTAGATATTTTGAAATAGGCTCTTGTGACTTGTCTCATCTAAGGAGTTAATTATCAAATGACATCTCTCGGCACATATAAGAAATAGTCATTGGACTCAGAGGAGTTTATTCTTTCACTCTAATTATTATTGACTAATTTGCATGTAGAATGGTCTTCTTTAATTAGACTTTCCCCAAGAAAGCCTGATGGGAAAGATAAACATAATTACTCTTATTCAAAAATGAGAATAAGTAACAGTGCTCATAGGACCACACAGAAAGGGGCATGTCTTAGCTACTTTTCTTCTTTCTGAGACAAAATACCTGACCCAAAGTTAAATGAGGAAAAGTTAATTTATCTCACAGTTTGTAGAGGTTTCAGCCCATAATCAGCTGGCTCCAGGACAGGGTGGCATGGTAGAGGGGCATCGCAGAGGAGGAAAAGTTCATGGTAGGCAAAAGGTAGCAAAACAGCAAACACAGGATGGCCACAGCTCTTTCCAGCCTTTGTATCTTATCCAGGCTACTTAGGGCAGGGGACCCTCACATCCTTAGTCCTAATGTCCTTGAGCCTAGCACTGCACCATGAATCAATCCCAGTGTTACATATTCTAGAGCCAGCCATCTCCCAAGAAGCCCCACCTATGACTGCATGAGGCTTTGGGGGATAGATGATTCAGTAGTGGGAATTTGGTCAAATGTCTTTAATGTTTCTACTTCATAAGCATTTGAGTTTAGATTTTCTCAAAATCTCCAACACTGCTCAGTATTGAAAACCTTTATAGGTTCTGAGGAGATAGTTCAGGAATCTAAAGAACTGGCTTATATAAGCTTAGCAAATGCTCAGGAACACATGGTTCGATCCCTGGCACCACATTGCCATGCCAGCTCCACCCCCAGGGTGGGCTGAGCCAGTGGGAAAAAGAAGAAAGAGAGAGAGAGAAAGAGAGAAAGAAAAGAATGCTGTATATGGTTAGATTTCTACATTTCTGCATAAAAATATGTAATTGTTTACTCCTTTTTTTAATTTTTTTTTTCTTCACATTCTGTAGGGACTTGAAGGTTAACATATCAATACTTGATGGAAAATACCTGTTCCATGTTATGTCTAAGATGTTGGATATTCTGACAGAGATGTTAAGTTCAACTGCCTATGTTATAGGGTAATAATATCATTAAGCTTTTCTTCTGGAGGGTTAATAACTTAAGTTTGCAGACCAAAAATTAGAGAAAAAGAGAGGCTGCAAGCACAGCCAACATTTAGGCCCTAGCCCATTCAAGGTCAGTGAGGACTCAGGACATAAGAGAACCTGTGCTGTAACTCAGTTTACTGATCAAGGAGATCAAATTTACTGATCAAGGAGATTATGGGGCCATAGTAGAAAGGGATTGACAATGTAGAATGTGCCTAAGGAAAGTCAATTGGAGAGAAAATATTCTCTCAGGCTTTCACAGAGAGCAAATTGGTCAAGCAATGGCAGGGACTCATCCATATGGCTGACACTGACAAAGGTTCTACAAACTATGGTATATGGTTTCAGGGTAAATCATGAGGGGATTTGACCAACCTGGTCACATACAAAAGTTACATTTCTTGTTATATAGGTCTATCTTGCTTTATCTTGGTCTTAACTATCCAGCAGAAAAGTATAAAAACAAGGTATAAAAAGTAAAACATATTAATATGCTGAGCTGTAAAAGGCTTAAGTCAACAACTGCTGACATTGCCAGTCCTAAGGATAACCCACTACTATTATGGACTACTGGACTATATTGGATTATTTTTCTAAATTCACTCACCTACAATATTTAAATCACTGACAAAACTAAACAAAAAAGGAGATATAAATGAAGGACCATTTTCCATCTATATATGCAAAATAGGATAGATATACAGCTACTTTCTCTTAATTGAGAAGAAAGATTTGTTCTAATAGTTTAGACAAGATATCATGTCTGCATCTTGTACTATGAATAACCACTATGAAGACAATATGAAATGTATTAATTATTGTAACTGTCCTACTAACCTGTTTTGAAACTGTCTCATTGCTATTTGTTTTTCAATAAATTAATTTAAAAATATTTAAAATAAAAAAATAAAGAAAAGAAAAGAAAACCTTTATAATCTCGGATCTATCCAATCACTTCTTGTGACCACCCAAACATAAGATGTGAAGCACATTGTACGTAAGCTTTTCAAATATTCCAAAACTCACCTCACCATGTACCAGTATAATAGTGAAGATAAAGTAATAACCATGCAGAAAAAAAAAAACACTGACTGCACATTATTTACAGGGCTCTGAGCTGAACCTATGTGAGGAATTAATAACACCAATAACTCTATGATTGTTGTAACATATTGACAGCCAACAATATATAAAACTTAACACTTTAAAAAAATACTTAACTATAAAGAATATTTAATTATATGTATTCTTGACTTTATAATAAATATGTTATTCTATTTTCTTCACAACACTGTAAGTTTATCTGAAGTTATCCTGTATAAGCTTACAATGATTGGTACACAAAGTTCCTTCAGCAAATTGGAAGTCTCTCAAGCATTAGCCCTGAAATTAGTAATTCCATCTTTTAAAGAATGCAGGTTAAGTCTTTTCAGAAGAAAAAAAAAGGGTGAGGGCATACTTAATTTAAGAGAAAATATTTTGAGGAATTTAAAAATTTCCAGGTGACCACAGAAAAGATAACAAGTTTGTTAGAAGTCTGTGTGTTACTGTTTTCCACTACACTGAGCCTCACGTCATAAATTCTGTGTAACACACACACACACACACACACACACACACTTTCTCTAACACATAGTTTGTTGCTTTTAATGAATGAGCACTCTCAACACTTCTCAAATGGATAAAAATCCTGTCTATATTCTTGTCTGCCCGTTTTGGGCTTCATAAAAACGTTCATTTCAACCACAAAGAGAGTGTCTTAACTCCCTTCTTTGGCTGGTGGGATCTCTCAGAATTCTTCAGGGGGAAATGGACCATTCTCCCTTGCTCCCTGGATGAAACTGCAGTGAATCTAACAGATTCAAATGGCCCAACATCCTTCACGTCACCACCAGCTCCTCATTCAAAGGGGTACTCTGAGTGGCAGGTGGAGTTATAATTATAGATTAGAAAAAAGCAACATCAGCAGCTGTCACTTCTGTTTGTTCCCAGCTATAACTGTCATCAGTGGGCAAACTGGCATAAACAGGCCTCCACAAGCGGAAAAACATTCAACCTCCGTGCTTGTTACACTCTGGGTCGGCACGGTAGCCAGAGAACAGAAAGAAAATCTGACTGTCCATGAAGGAAGGCTGAATTCAAGCGTGTAACAGCGACCTGAAGGCACCTCTTCAAGGGGAGCCTGAACCTGGAAGATTCTCTTTGCTTTCGGAGCCTCCAAGTAAATAGGTTGGTGGACAAAGTAAATCTATGCATTTTAATCTACTCTATGTGATGCTAGTATTCCTGACAGAGGATAAACAGAAGGGTGAGAGACTAAATGAAAGAAAGTTACTTGTGCATGGTTATTTAAAACTACCATGGCTCTGAGAACAAATTATGGAATGAGTTTAATTTATTATGTTCCTGTTCCAGTGTTAGCTGTGTTTCACATCAGACAAATAGAAAAGGTAAAGATGGAAAAAATGAAACTGGCTTGTGGCTTGAGTCCCTGTCTTGTAATGCCATTTTCTTATGCCAGAAGGTCCTGGTTTCTTTATCAACATCAGTAATGTTGGATTCTGTATTTGTGATTTGAAAAAACAGTGTCATGAATGTGAGTCCCAGGGTTTCATTTCCTTCAAGAAAACGGATAAATTGGAGTTGGATTATTTTTCTGGGTGTGAATAAAGACAAAATTTCTAGTGTATTGTAAAATGTGTGACATAGGTTACTGCGCGAGAAATCTAAAAATAAATTGCCAGATTTATTTTTTTCTTTTTTTTTTCGGATTTATTTTTATTTTCACAACGATTCTACATACAAAGCTCCATGATCTCAAAGTAACACTGTAAGACTTGCCTCACAGATCCTCTTTAAAAAAATGATATTTCAGAAGAGTTTTACTTTATCTGAATATGATCCATGTTAGTTGACAGCAGAGTAGGATCTCCCAAGGTTAGCTGTGGGCCATCTATTCAAAGAATATTTAGCACCTCAGGGAAAAGCAGTAAATTTCAAAGAACTAACCCAAAACTAAGCTCTGGGGTGTCTCGCTCATCTTATCCATATCCGGGGGAACAGATCCAAGTACAAGTCCTAAGAAATAACCTCATTCTAGTCAGTTTCAATCAGAAAGTGAGCATCTGAATGAAACTTTTCATAGAAAAAGAATTGCACTTCTAAAAAATATCACAGTTGCCAATATTTGGACTACTTTTTTTTTCTTTTTGGTGGAACCAGGGATTGAACTCAGATCCTTGTGCTTGCCAGGGAAGTGCTTATTCTACTGAGCCATCTCCCCGGCCCCATGAACTGCCTCTTGAAGAGCACAGAGAGCTAACCCCATACCAAGAGCACCTCTGGAGAGACACTCCATGCAAATATAATGCCCAAGTAACCCATTAATTAAATTCTCACCAGGGCTGGCTTCTTTCCAACAATACTTAATTTCTAGGATGAGAACCGCAACTTCCCCTTAGGAATTTTAAAGGTGATATCAATATTTTAGCGAACTTTTTGTTTGGACAGTGCTCTTGAAAATATCAATTCATTTAGCATAGCAATACCTTAAATGCTCCTATGGATTAAGAAAACATATGCTAGGTGACATTACACCATATATTTATGGCTAATTTATTTAAGTATTTATTAAGCAGTGGCTATTCAGTTAGTTATTCAGGCAATTTTAAGATTTCTAGAACCACTCATCCCAGAGACTCCTGTCCTTCCTTCTGTCTACCAAGAGCTCTAACACCGAGGGGATTATCACCAAGTTCCAAGGGTGCAAATTGAGAAAGGGAATGGCTGACTCATTACGGGCTTTGGTTTCCTTTGATATACTGACTTATGTATGTCCTATCTTAAACATGACTTTTTACTTGTGTTTTGTCTTCTTACTCTTCTAGAAAAAAAAAAAAAAACTATCCAAGATGACTGTCACTTACTCCAGTAAAGTAGCAAATGCGACTTTTTTTGGATTTCATAGGTTACTCCTCAAGTGGAGAGGCAGCATCTACAAACTACTGTACAGGGAATTTATTGTTTTTGCTGGTCTTTACACAGCAATAAGTTTGGTGTACAGGTACTTTGCTTTGCATGTCTCCTTCAGTGACCATCAAATAGTATGTAAGAATACAGTCTCAAAAATCTGGATCCCTTTGGTTGCGCTCACGTTTGCATTGTGTTACCTCTTCCTTTGCATGAACTGTCTGTTGTTTTCTCTGCAGGATGGGGTGTTTTAATCCACACCTAACCATTCCATAGGACATTAAATCCACTGTAACTCTCAGGCTCAAGGGGCTCTCATTCCAGCCTCTATCCATTGACCATGAGGAGGTATTAGTCATGCTTCTTGGCATTGCTATAGAAAGATATTGGGTGATTTATACCTAGATCCTTATTAGATCTATTTTGAATAGGGGAAGTACACAGAAAAGTAATTATTTGTACTTCCCCAACTGTCACACATGCATTGGATTTGATTTGACAGCTAGTTGCAAACACATATACAATTATGTTCACGAATGGCAGGGATCAGACAACCTTCCTTCCGCTGCCTGGAAGGATGACCCTTTCTTTATCCAGGATCGTACCCTCCAAACTTACCAGATCTCAAGTAAGGAATTAAGGCCTTCAGAGTAATTTATTTCCTTATATTTTCTGATTTCAGGACACATTATATTCAGAAAGGGAGGTATATTCACAACGTATGCCTGTCAGATTGGTAGAAAATTTGACCAGTATCATGTCCAGGAAATACTTTTACAACTAAAAATGATATTGTTAATAAAATTTTATCAGTATGAGAAGACTTTAATGAGCTTTCTTCTGCATATATGAATGCAGATATTTCTTCTCTCGAGGAAGCTAAAGCTTAAAACAAGAAAGCTAAAGGTTTTCAAGGCTGTATTTATATTTTTCCTTTGTGCGTACAAATGAACAAATTTGTAAACCACTGCTCTTACCCACATTCTTTTTTGCAGCAACAGGATTCTATTTGAAGACAGATACGAATTTAGCTGGCTGATCATCATCACAAACAAAATAGAGCGAGCTATTTTCCTACACATCAACACTGCTGTTCCAAATAAATATACATATTGATACACGTATTAGCAAAATATCTTTATTAAAAGCTATTAATAATTTTTCAGCTATGTCTTACATAATTTGATACTATTTACTTGTGCCACCTGCACCTTCAGAATATGAAATGGTGAAAGATGCATTGATGTTCCAAGATAATTATCTCATTAGTTTATTTTTACTAATGTGAGTTTATTGTTGCTACTGCTGCTTAGAATAGAATATCCCTTAGAGCAGTTATGGTGTAGACTGAAGTGCTCCTTGGTAGCTCAATGTGTCTTCCAATATCCTATTTCTAACCTCCTCTCTAACTGTATGCTTGTACTTTTTTGCAAAGATGAAAGAGTTGCCTACCAACAGTAACCATCAGTTCAAATTATCCTGTATTTTTAAAAGTTTGACTATAAAATCTTGTTAAAGTAGATCCTTTCTATCTTAATCAAAGGTTTACCAAGAACTACAAAATAAATTTATTTTAAAAAGTCAAATGTACCTGTGGAAAAATATAAACATAGTCTATTTCCAAGTCTACTAATGACCTGATCTTTTTATTAATCCTGTTATAAGCAAATCATTATATTTAACAAAAACCATAAGGCAGAATAATAATTCATTAAATTGATTATGGTTTTCCTATTTTTAAAGACATTTGATAAATAATCTCTTCAGTAGCTTGTAGCTGTTAACATATCTATGTGTCTCTTATCTAAATATTTTTCTTTAGCCACTAGTAATAATACCAACTAGTGTATTATAAAGTATGAGGCATAATATCACTTCATATGTATGATATTATTAATCCTTTAATTCCCATAATATTCCTGCTATATAGGTATTATTATCCCCATTAACAAATGACAAAACTGAGATTCAAAGAGATTGGAAAATATACTCAAAATCCAAATCAGTAAGCGGTAGACCTGAAATTAACATCTGGCTTGTCCTGAACCAAAGATCTACGCTTTCCACCTTAAATCTTCTTTGGTCATTTTGCCTTACATAATAGAAAACTATTCTGACTGTGACCTCCTTCAACATGACCCAGCCAGGCTCATGTAAGCCATGGTACCTCTTTTGGGGTCTCTTCCTAACTTTAGCAACTCACCCATCATCCAACACTGGGACAAGAACCTTCAGCCAAATATTTTGTTTGTCAGAACTTGCTCCCCATAGGACCCCTCCTGTGATATGACTGATGGTTCACTGTTGCCTCGGTGTCCCTCTGCTTTCCTTAGCAAAGTTCTACTTGCTAAACGGTCCTCAGATGATTCTTGGAATGGAATCTCCTCAGGTTCTTCCATCTTTGAAACAGCTGCACTCATAGCTTTATGCAAATTCATGTGTGCAGCTTCTCCGTCCATACTTTGATTATGATTATTAACCTGCTGTCCCATTAGGCCTCACTTCTAACTCTGAATCCCACCCTACAACACGAATTTCAATGATGGCCTCATAAAACGCAGTTTTGTTTAGCAAGAAAGTGGTTTTTGTAGGTTGAGTCAGATCTACAATAAACATTTTAAGACGGTGACTAAATGTAGAAATAAAACTTCACCTCCAATTGTGAAATTTGTTTTATTTATATTTCAAACAACTCTTAAGGGATTTTAAATAATTGTAAGGGCTTTTGAAGTACAGAAGTATAAACAACATGTGTTAAGTAGCATATTGAAGAAGAAGTAAAGTCAAGATGTCAAATGCTATTATTTAATAATGACTTAACTCAGTGGCATTGAATCAATACTCTCATTTTTCAGTATTCCTGAGTAATAACTGAAAATGGATTTTTAATAATATATCTTACCTTATAACATACCTAGATTATTTTATAATATGCTTTATATCCAAATCCAATGAAATGATTATATAAAACTTTAAAAATATAAAGTTTTAAAAATAAAATGACTAACAAATCCCACTACAGTGGTACTTCTGTTCACAAACACTTTTATTTGTTCACAAACAAAAGCACTTGGCAAAATTTCGTTTTTGTGGGCAAACTCCACATTGGGTAACAAACACAACTGCAGCTATCTTTCCCACATGACCACAGACACGCGGCTCTCTTTTCCAAAATCATGGAACAAATCAAGTTCGTGAACCAAGGTACCATTGTTTTTCATGGTCAGTAACATTTATGTGCAAAAACTTCAGTACTTGAAACAGTAAGCAAGTAAAAAGCTTGGACGGCACATCACCTCGTAGAGAAAGGAAGCTGTTGTTTTTCCTTTAAAAACAAGCATTATTGTGCTTTGTTGTCTGCACTTACGTCGCCTGCAAAGCAGGTGCAGAAGTATAATATCATAAAGGGCTGTACATTTTATTTTTGCTCCAGATTGTTACTTACAGGAGCCCAAAAACGTTACTTTGAAAAATTATCAATTTACTGTGACAGATATGCTGAACAAATTCCAGTAACCTTTGTGCTTGGTAAGTACAGGTCATACGCAGAATGCGGCCACACAGCTGTCCCCCGTTAGGGTGGCACCATCAAGCCTGCATGGGAGTGTTTCCAAGCTGGAGGCCATGCCTGAAAAGTCGGCCCTTGCAATAGAACAGCAAGCTTCAACCCTGAGATGTCTTGCCTTCAAGGCTGCTTTTGCTAAATTAACACCAAACAAGTGTGAGGTAATAACCTGCTCTTGGGCCATTACGCCTTGTCTTCACTAACTCTCTACTTGGTTGTTAATATCTTAGTTCTAAAACCCACTTACGGGGTGTTTGGCACTGCCAGGCAGAAATGACATTTTTTTTTCCCCTTCTGGAGGGCAAAATCTTAAGATATGGATAATAATGTATTTTTATATCCTCCAACCCCTAAAAAGGCTAAAATTCTGCTAAAAAAATAATTAGTGTCTCCAGTGGGTCCGCTATAAGCAATGTCTTTATATTGTCCTTTATCCTGCAGGATTTTATGTTACTCTGGTAGTGAACCGATGGTGGAACCAGTTTGTGAACCTGCCCTGGCCCGATAGGCTGATGTTCCTCATCTCCAGCAGTGTTCACGGAAGCGACCAGCACGGGCGCCTGCTCAGAAGGACGCTGATGCGCTACGTGAACCTCACGTCCCTGCTCATCTTCCGCTCCGTCAGCACCGCTGTGTACAAAAGGTTTCCCACAATGGACCACGTGGTTGAAGCAGGTACTGCGAGCGGCTTTTCCTTCCATAGGGTCTTCTCAGTGGGCATGTGGACCTCCAAAACTGTTTTGAGAATCTCTTCTAGCTATCCATTGATTCAACAAAAATGCATTTTTTTTGTTTTATTTTATTTTATTTTTTATGTTATTGAACTACAAAAAAATGCATTTTTTAAACATGTATTTAGGACAGGGTCTCACTACACAGATCGGACTCGTAGTGATTCTCCTGTTTTCATCTCCCCAAGCACTGGGATTTCAGGCGTGCGCCACCATGCCCAGTCTCAATCACTGTCTGAGGGCACCCTCATGGTAGGGTCAGCATGGCATACCAGGTATCAAACCCCTGTCCCTGTGTCTGCCTAAGCTGGCGCTTTAGTCAGCTGAGCTATCAGGCTCAGCATGTATTGATCACCTACTACTATGGGCAGAAATAGTCTTGGGAGGCAAGGACAAATCAAATATGGAGCCTGCCCTCAGCAGATAGTCACGTGGCCTTTAGAGAATGTAATGACAGTGTCATGGTGAAACAACGTGCCATATTTATTACCTTACCGTTTTCCGATTCTTTACAGTGTATGTTATCTTGTGACTAGTTCATCCAGACCTCAAGAAAACAGGAAAAAGACAAAACTGACTTGGAGAGGTTAGCACTGGCCCTAACTCACACAGCTCCTTGGCTGTAGAGATAAGATTAAAATTAAGGCTGGGAACTCCTGCCTTGATACGTTCTCAAAGCATAAGCAGATTCCCATAGGAATCTGCCAATTTGCCTTTCCCTTGAGCAGGCCCTGAGAGTTGACAGTTAAAGGCTATTTCAGTGTGGATCTGTTCTCGCCTGAGTGCCTCGGGGTAGATAACCCAGTGATTTTTTTCTCTGGACTCCTGCAGACAGAGTGCTCAGAATAAAGTACTTGAAGTATGGTTCTCTTTGGTGTGCAAACATGTAGCAGAGAAGCCTTCGGTAGGCTGGGGATTAAATGAGATAATTCTTCACACAGACAGATAATGTAAGAACCATGAGGTGATCACCTTCTGCCTTCACAGTGAACACAATTTCCTGTTAGATAGGAATCTCCAGTGTCCTTTCCTGAAATATCCTTGAAAATAGTTATTGTTGTTAAAAAATATTTGCCTGTTTGGGGAGTTTTCTGTGGCCTGTTGTTGCTGTTGTTTGCTGCCTCACCTCATGTGAGTCACTTAACTTCATTTTCCTCTTCCATAAAATAGCCTTATAATAACTTATAATAGCACCTACCTCATTACCTAATAGGCCTATTATGAAAAATTGAACAAGTTAATATTTTCAAACTAAGCCGGGTATGGTGGTGCATGCCTGTCATCCCAGCACTCGGGAGACCAAGAGGATTGCTTTGTAAATTCAAGGCTAGCCTTGGCTATAAAGTGAGTTCAAGGCCAGCCTGAGCTACATAGTGAAACTCTTGTCTCAACAAGACAAACAGAACAAAACAAAATTTGCAAAATAACTGAGAGCAATGCTTGGCACTTGGTGAGGGCTATGTGATTTCTTGCTATTTAGAAATCATCTGAAACCCAGCATCGTATAGCGCTTTGATCACTTCAGAAGATTCATTGTGAATATGACATCCCAAGTCTCTTTGATCTCCTTTGATCAGGAAGTTGTGGAAGTTGAGGTGGAAATAAGGAAGGACGGATGTCAATGCTGCAGTTAGAGAGTCTGCAGTAGAGTATGAGAGAGTCGTGGGGTAGGAGGATCCTGTGCGTTAAGGTTTCCAGTGAAGGGTATGAATGGCCAGGCAAGTGTACAGGTGTATCATGACATAAAAACAACAGAACTACGCAAACATCAACTGCCATCTGCCCTGTGAATGTAAAAGTAGCATACTGCTCCAGACTAACCAAGTTGAAAGTGCTACCTGACAACTTTGTTTTCTTATCCTAGTATCTAAAGAATCAAACATTTTAATAATTGTCACTTCTAAAGAAAGACAAGAAAAGCCGGGCGTGGTGGCGCAGGCCTGTAATCCCAGCACTCGGGAGGCTGAGGCAGGAGGATTGTTGTGAGTTCAAGACCAGCCTGAGCTACAAAGTGAGCTTAAGGCCAGTCTGAACTGCATAGTGAGACCCTGTCTCAAAAAGACAAAAAAAAAAAAAAAAAAAAAAAAAGAAAGAAAGAAAGATGTGAGCCGTCCAAGTTGCTGAGTGAGAACTAAAGCTTACTTAGATGAATAGAGGAGTATTTCTGTGGTTCTGACACACCCTCAGGCTGAACAGAGGGCATTCTGACAAGAGTCAGCACCAGGCCCAATTCTCAAAGCAAATCAGATCCTCCTTGTGTCAGCTCCGTACTAAAAGCACATAGGGAGGAAGCCAATATTGGTGGCAGTGGAGACACCTTGGGGCCTTGGGTCCAACTGAGTCCAGGGGTGTGAGCTGGCATCCGGGCTGAAGAGCAAGTAAAAAGTGAGAGAGGGAAGAGGGTGACATGATCCCCTTCCCCGTGGGTACACTTTTCATGACATGGGGACCTCTTCCTCATCAGACTCACTCACCCATCCACATGTGCTCACTCCCAGACCTGTACCCTTCCACAGGCATCCGGGGCACTGGAATGCCTCTCTGGCCAAACCCCCAAGACCCCCACACCACAAGGTAGTCTGGAAATGAGCTGTTCACTCCTTGATATGCATTTCAATTCCTATGTCTTCAAGGCGTGGTCCACAGACCTGTCCTGACTAACCTGAGTTATTTATTTGAAATACACATTCCTGAACCCTACTTAAGGTCTGCTGTATTGGAATCTGTGGACATAGCCCAAGCATGTACATTAAAACATGCTTTCATGTCATGTTGTGTACAGTGACATTGAGGGGTACTGGATCTTTTCTGGGCATTTGTGTTTCTTTCTTGCAGCACTGGGCTACATGTCCAGCCCATCTTTATCTTTTTTATTCTGAGAAAGGGTCTCACTCAGTTGCTAAATTTCCCAGGCTGAGCTCAAAGTTGAAATCTTCATTCCTCAGACTGAGTGCTGGGATTAGAGACATGTGTCACTACTGGGACATTTATTTTTTAAAGTTCTTTTCTTTAAAAAAATAAATAAAAATAAAAATAAAGTCCTTTTCTTATCCCTGGAATAAAGCCTTTGGCCAGCTTGTTAATAACAACAAGCCACAAAAATGAAGAAAGCAGCAACAATCAAGAAAGGGTAGATTTAAGACTTTCACCAGTTGCTCCAGGATTATAAAGGGTGGCTTTCGGCAGTATTCTGGCCACAAGCATTGAATTAAGCCATTTAAACATAACCAGCATAATTCTGACAACATTTTCGGTTGGTTCGATCCCTGGCCTGCCATGCCAGCCCCACCTCTGGGGCAAGCTAAAACTGCAATTGAGACTGGACATGGTGGCACATGTCTATAAGCCCAGCACTTGGGAGGCTGAAAATAGGAGAATCACTCCAAGTCTGATCCGTGTAGAGAGACCCTGTAGACCCTGTACTAAATACATTTTTAAAAAATGTATTGTTTGAACTGGCTGAGGTGGAAGCAAACTGGGGAAAATTGGATGGGGCCCAAGTCTATCCAAGCATGCTGTGAGGCCATCCCCGGATACCTGTGAGAAAGGCCTCAGCACTTTTTTCTTTTTCTCCTTTTTGAGACAGCTTTCACCATGCAGTTCAGGCTGGCCTTGTGTAGCCCAGGCTGGTTTTGCACTCACAGTGACCCTCCTGCTTCAGCCACCCGAGTACCATAATTACAGGCATGCACCACCTCATCTAGCTCCAGCACTTTCTTTAATTCCTGGTGCTTTTTCAGAATTCAGGAAAAGGGTAGTGGGTGCAGCTTGTGTCCACAGGAGCACAAGCTTTGTGTGCTATCCAGCAGAGCAAAGGTTCAAGCCACTGCCCTCTACACAGGGAGAGATGCTTCAGAGGCCGGCCCTTCTCGGCTGCGCCAGGGCCTGTACCTCCAGTCCAGGGCAGTGCTGACTCACCAAACCTCCTGCTCTGCCTGCAGAGAGGGCTGACTCACAGTCTGCACTGAGTCTGTTTCCGAGTTTCTCCAGTTGGGCGCTTGCCTAGCTGTCCTTCGCCTGTGCCAGTGTTTCTGGGAAGGACGGGAAGTTCAGGAATGGTGGAAACACAGGTGCCCTGAGGCTGGTGACAGAGGCTCCTGTCCTGTTGCTGCTGCTGAGAGCAGAGAGAGCTGGCACACATCACTAGGGAGTGCAGTGCCAAAGGCACAGAAAGCCTTGTCGTTTGACTCCTTTACCTGAGTACAGGATCACAAATTTCAACATGCATTCGATATTGTTAAAGTCAATCAATAAAACTAAAACACTGAGATCTCCAGATCCTAGAGATTGTGATTCAGGATGTCAGGAATGGAGTCTAGGAGGCAGAGTATTCAACAAATGCCAGTGGCCAGTCAGATGGTCACTGGGTCACACTCAGAAACAATAGGCTTGAAGCAAATGAAGGTTTCTGCACCCACTTTTCCCTCCAGCTTCAGAGAAGGCTATGCTTGTGTAGCTTCACAGGCCAGGAGGGAGGGAGGGAGAGGACTGGGAGAACACAGACCAGCAGCTCCTCTGCAGCGTCCAGGAAGCCCTTGGGAGGCTGAGCCAGGCCGCCTACCTGCTTGTCCTCAAACTTTTCTTGCTTTTATGCTAGCAGTCATGTTATGTAACTGTGGCAAGTGAAAAGACTGCAGGTCAAGTCATATATATATGCGACGATTTGATGTTACAGGTTCAGTTTCTCAAAATAAAAAGTTGTTTCTAGTCATATATTAAAATAAAGATATAACAATTGAATTTAAAATAATGTCTTTTATGCTGAAAAATCCCTAAGCTGCTCTGTTACCTGTTACTCGTCAAAGAGATTACAAGATAATCTGTCGATTTGTGTACCAGAGAAATTGTGGTGGAAAATTCTAGTCATCTGAATGCCCTGGAAAAAGTCACTAGTCCCAAGTCAAGTATGCAGTTCTAGATCTTTGTGAATTTAAATGTTTAAATGTTGACCTTAGTTAAGGGCTTAGGCTATAGTACTAGCCTGGATGATGACATAGTTTCACCTAGTATTTCAAAGGTAATCAAGAGAAAAAAAAAAAATCAGTCTTTTCAAAATTACTTATGAGAGGCTGGCCAAATAGCTTAGCAGATTAAAGCTCCTGCTTAGGCAGACACAGGGGCCTGGAGTTCATCCCTGGGCTTATCGTGCCAAGCCTGCCCCAGGGGTGCACTGAGAAGGCAGTTGGGACTGGGTATGGGGGCACGTACCTGTAATGCCAGCATTGGGAGGGTGCAAACAGGAGGGTCACTATGAGTCTGATGTATGCAGCGAGACCCTATAGACTCTGTAGACCCTGTCCTAAATACAGAAAAAAACCAGAATCACAAAGACAGTAAGAAAATTACATATATATATATATATATATATATATATATATATATATATATCCTTCTAAAAGAAATATTAGTTAAGTGCAGTATGCATTTGCTCTATTAAACAAATAGAACTACTGGAAGAATGAACACAATTTCTGTCTTCAAGAATCAGTAAAAATCACTAAAAATCTTATACGCTAATTATTTTGAGAGACAAGTGCAAATATATTTAAATATATATGTATATACACACACACACACATATATATTTAAATCTACTTAAAGTTAAACATCATACCCCTACATTTCTATCTTTCTGAAATACGTTTTCCTTCTGTAGTAGATAGCTCAAAAGAGTGGTTAGAAGTCAGTAAATTTAGGGATAAAGTGCCCTTTACTCTTCTTAAACCCTGTAAATCTTAACACGAAGTTCATGAAGTTGTTCTATAACTAAAGGGAGAGATGAAGCTCCACTGACTTCAGTGGTTCTTACAGCTGTGCAATGCCAGCATTCTCCAAGAAGTTGTTCCATTACAAGTTCTGACTTTAGAGGCACTGGCTGGAAGGTGAGCCCTGTGTGAGGCTGTGGCACAGACAGAGCACTTCACTGGTGGTTGTCTCTTCCTTCCCAAGTATAATCAATTGAATTCTGTGGAGCAGTTCTGCCCTGAGGTCTGCCATGGCTTATCCTGACCCCTCTCATGGCTCTGGGGCTCCCTAGTCTCAAAATCTCCAACTGCCCTGTGTTGCAGGAGAAATGGCCAAGGAGACAGTGGAATGCACAGTTCTGCCAGCTTTTCCTGCTGGCTGATCTTTCAGAGGCTGAGTCAGTTCCCCTATGGTCTCACATGATGAGCCCAGAACAGACTGAATGTCGTCTTGTGAGTGAAACTTGATTCACCTACGTGCACTTGCTCTGCACAGGAGACAGGGTGCACCGCAGTGCTCGTCTCCTGGCGTTAGTGCCCCACAGGCCGTCTGCAGTGTTTGAAGTTCCATCACAGTTCTGTTTTGTGAGTTAAATCCGTGCATCTTGGTGTTTCAGAAAGTATGACTGCAGATCCTAATCACTGGCATATCAAGGGTATCTATGTAAACTGCAGCTTCCCAGGCAGCTTCGGGAATCATAGACACTGAGGCTAAAGAACCAAGGGATGCACCTTTGTACAAGCTCCCCAGAAGCACTGCAAGATGTTTGGCTTAAACCAAGAATGCTGGAATGCCCAAGACTAGGCCAGTTTTTCCCAAACTCTGTTACATAGTGCACTCACTCACTGGGGATAATTTTAAAATACTGGTGTCTATCTGCCACCCTCAGACCCGGGGTTATAATACCATTCTGATGTGCAGCAAAGTTTAGGAACTGCTGCCCTAGGGCATATCAATTAATCCCTCTAATTTTATCTGCAAATTGCCTGAGATCTGTGCACACAGGGCAAATGAAGTTCTAGGCACTTGACATTTGCATAATACTGTCATAATGTGTCATCATGTGTCACCATGTGATTGCATCCCTTTCTCCATCTCATTTTGCTTCTCTTTGACTTTTTCAGTTGACAGGGATGTCTAAGGTTCTAGCATTATATTTAAAGGACAGGCTTAGCTGAAGGGTGGCTTTGTTCTGCATATTTAGAAAACACAGAGATGGAAACGAGGCAGGCACACTGTAATCTTCCTGAACAAGTCATCCCTCCTCCAAGAGGGGGCTCAGATGCTGAGCACACAATTTTCTTTTTCAGAAAGGCCTGGCATCAAATCCATTCTGCCTTCAACTTTTCAGAGGCAGACCTTTGAGTCCTGCAAATCGAGCCTCACTTGATTCTAGCCATAAAAGGCAAGAAACACCTTCCTCAGCTTCAACCAACAAAAAATAGGGCAGCTATACAGAAGACATAATCTATGATGACCAGATGGGTCTGTCGTAGAATTCATTTGTCCTTTGGCTAGAGGGCAATAAAATTTTGCCTTTGAGTAGCAGATCCCACTACATCAAACCATAACTCAAGTTGTAAGTCAATGCAAGTATATATTTGTATTGACAGATATACATGTTTTACTCTGATTAGAAATAGTAAAGAAGATACTTCTGGGGATAAGCACTATGAAAATTGCTAAGCTTAGCTGAGCTGGCCAGAAGGAAAAGAAATGACAAGAAAAATTCTAGGCATACACAATGGCAGGGCAAAATTGCCATGCCAATCATGGGTTTGATAGGACCCAAAGGAGCATAACATTGGGACAGACATTCAAAGAAGCCAGGTTGTTGGGAGACCAGCCAAATGATAGACTATCAAACTATAGCACCTTAATAACTGTAATTAACATAGTCTTAAAGCTGAGTTAATGACCCAATTCTAAAAAAAAGTATTGGTCTTTGGTTAATATTATTTGAAATGCTGAGGAGGAACAAATTCTGTTTCATTAAAATTGCACTTTGAGTGGATTTGGCCAACGATCAGGGCATTTTCTTTCAAATAACTATGTAATCTGATTCCCGAAGATGAGATTACTTTGAATAAAATATGTGACCTTGCAAGGAATGACAAAGGTAGTTCCACCTATGTACTCCTAGAGGATAGATTAATATCTGAGCCATCATCCGCCTTTCAATAAATTCAGGCTTAAAACTTACCAGCTTCCGTCCCTCTACTGGTTGTTCCAATAATAGATGTCCTAGCCAGGCCAAGCAGTGCACACCTACAATCTCAGCTACACAAGCAGCTGAGACAAGAGGACTAAAAATTCAAGGTCTGCCTGAGCAACTTAGTGAGTCTCTCTGTCTCTCTCTCTCTCTCTCAATCTCTCTGTCTCTCTCTCTCTCTCTCTCTCTCTCTCTCTCTCTCTCTCTCTCTCTCTCTCTCTCTCTCTAAATTTCATTTGAGGGTGGAGATGTATCTCGGTGATACGGCACTTGCCTAGCATGTGTGAGGTCATGGGTTCAGTGCCCCGTACCCAGGGCAGGTGGGGGACAGTGTCCTACATGGAGGGAGGAACTCTTGCCTTAGTATTTGCACTAAATAACCCTTCACTCTGTATATTTGCTTTCTACTCAGAAGCCAGGAATGGAGATGCTAGCACAGTATGATCCATGCCCCTGAATAAAACATAACTAGAGACAAAGTTATTCTTTGGTCAAATTACAGAGATTGCAACCAGTGGATAAGTGGAATCATTTTTGGAGTTTACACTATAAATCCTAAGAATATAACTGTTAGACAATTGATATGAAATACCTGCAAGTAGGTTTCCAGCTAAAGAACAGCTGCAGCAAATCTTCAGGCATAAAGCCAAGACAGGCCAAATGCATGCCTTAACTTCTCTCTTTTTTACATTGTCTACTTGTATATGTTTATGCTACATTATCATTACACTCATCTTGGGAGACTAACACACACACAGAACACATCTTAATTATTTTTCTTCCTTTTCCCTCTGCACATTTCCTTTCATCTCCACTAAGTCTACCTGCTTCCTAGCATCTTTTATTTTGCTCTCTAAACTATTTTTCTGTTAGCATCTTGAAATAATATTTAATCATCACCCAACTGGGGCTGGGGAGATGGCACAGTAGAATAAGCACTTTCCTGGCAAGCGCAAGTGCCTAAATTCAATCCCAGGTTCTGAAAAAAAAAAAATTTTAGTCATGTTCCGCAAGTCTTTTGAAAAAATAAAAGAACAGATGATCTAGATCATACAACAACTCTGAGTTGTATAAAGAATCCAGAAGTGGATTAATTACCAGACTTTTCTCTCTTTCTCCCTCCATAGAGGACACCATTTCCCAGGCCTGGGCAGAAGCCTTCTAAGTGAGCATAAATAACCTGCGTGTAGTCTTAAACTAGACTCCCATTGGTAAATATTGGCTTTGCAATAGTTTCTCTTTATTTCAAATACTGAACAAACAAAATCCTCCTTGGTCAGGACACTGATTTTTTTTCCAACGTTGCTGTATGTCAAGAGTTTCCTACAGAGCTTGGGAAGCCCACAACTGCTGGAATCCAGCTCCACTAAATCACCCGTGAGGATTCAAAGGAACACTGATAACCAAGTGAATCAAAATCTGGGGATAAATTACTTGGATAAGAACTTTATATTTTTTTAGTATCCCTCCATATGCTTCTAAGGTAGACTAAAAATATGGTAATGTATCTGTGCTGAACTAAGTTTATATAATCTAGCTGTTTTTATTTTGTTCAAGGTTTTATGACAGCAGATGAAAGGAAATTATTTGACCATCACAAATCTCCTCATCTGAAATACTGGGTTCCATTCATCTGGTTTGGAAATCTTGCAACTAAAGCCCGGGATGAAGGTAGAATAAGAGACAGCGTTGATCTACAATCACTGATGACTGTAAGTACATCACACATCATCAGCACAAGATGCTGAGTGCAGCCCACAGGGGACCTGGATATAGGGGCTCAGGCCAGGAAGAGTCTGTTTGGTTCAATCTGGTTCAACAGCAACAGAAAGATCAAGCTAGTTTCAGAGCCCACAATGTGCAGGGTACAGTGCACATCTTGAACTCAGCTTATTTGGTTGCAGTTTCTTGGAAGTCATGGTTTATACAGAACACTGTGATAGGCTCAGCAAACAGCGCTCCTGGGCTGATTAGCCATGGGCTGCCAAGGGCTCTGGAGGGCTCAGGGCGCACACAACGCATTTTTCCTCCCTGGTCTCAGGATTCCGTGTGTGTGTGTGTG
>PVKA01028859.1:5792-29055 GCA_004027165.1 Ctenomys sociabilis
TTTTTTTTTTTTTTTTTTTTTTTTTTTTTTTTTTTTTTTTTTTTTTTTTTTTGTCTTTTTGAGACAGGGTCTCACTATGCAGTTCAGGCTGGCCTCGAGCTCACTTTGTAGCTCAGGCTGGTCTCGAACTCACAACAATCCTCCTGTCTCAGCCTCCCGAGTGCTGGGATTACAGGCATGCGCCACCACGCCCGGCTAGACCTATGTCCTTGTGCTTGTGGGTCATAGCAAGATATTATAATAGTGGTTTTACTTATTTTGGGGTCATGAGAGGCATCAAATCCAGGGTCCTTAACATCTGTGGTATTTTTAAGGTCCATTCCCTCCCCCAGGAAATTTTTTTTTGGTACCAGAATTGAACTCACTGCTTGCCAGTCAAGGTGCTTTGCCCCACTGAGCTGTAGCCCTGGTCCCCCAGTAGTGTTTCTGTCTTTGAGACAGGGTCTTGTATGCAGTTCAGGCTGGCCTTGGTTCACTGTGTGGCCCACACTAGTCTCAAACTTGCAGTGATCCTCCAGCCTCAGCCTCCTCTAAGTGCGGGGATTGTAGGCATGCATCACCGTTTATTAATGTGTTTGGTACAGGGTCTCACTACAAATACGTTTGTAGTGAGACAGCTCAGACTGGTAGTGATTCTCCTATTTAGCGATTCTCCTGGGATTACAGATCTGGGCCACTGTGCCTTGGCCCAGTGTATCCCGGGGGCAGGGATTAAAGCCTGGTCTCTCTTCTGCTTGCATAAGCAAGTGCTTAGTCTGCTGAGCTATCTTGCCAGGTCCCCCCACCCCCGTAATACTTTATGTACTTATTTTTTTATGTATTTAGTATAGGGTCAGACTCACAGTGATCCTCCAGATTTCAACCTCCCAAGTGATGGGATTACAGACACACACTACCATGCCCAGTCTCAATCGCAGTCTCAGTGCGCCTTGGGGGTGGGGCCGGCCTGGCCAGGGATCCAACTCCAGCCCCTGTGCTCTGCCTAAGCAGGCACTTTAATCTGCTGAGCTATCTGGCTGTATCCCCTACTCCCCGTAATATTTTGAAAATAAAATATCATTGGAAGTATTCTGTTAGGACGATCTGGTATTCTGTGCAGTGATCAGTAATCTCCTTTATTATTAGTTTTCAAATAGGCATAGTAGTTTGTGGAGAACATGGGGAGAGCACTGAGAGTGTTACGTATGTATATGTAAGATTACATTCTGGCCTTCATGTTGTTATTTTCTTATTTAAAAGGAGGTTTCAGGTATTTCAGCTGGAAGATCACCGGAGGGATGGGTACATAATGTTTTAGAATGATCTGGATATGATCTTACTTGAAAATGACTGTTGGTTTACTTATTTTTCTAGGGTTTTGATGAGTACATGAATCTTGTATTAGATGATGCAGAAGAAATTCATTCTAAAACAAAGTCAAGAAAACAACTGGGTAAGAAATACAGATAATCTTGCAAGATTCTAAAAATACTTATTTCACTCACAGAGTGGACTGCAGCTCAACTCATGTTTAATTTGCATTTGAAAAATTTTTAAACAGTAATACACTTTTGGAGTTATTCTCTGCCACTTACCCCGCTCTTATTTCTCCTTCTGTTTCTATTCAGTTTTCACCAAGATCATCAAAGATTAATGATGTTAAATACAATGTCAGTTTTAGCGTTCATTGTATGTAAACAGAATTTGACACTGTTGGCCACTCCCTCAAAACACTTTGACTCTGCAGCATAGTTGTAGTTGTGTGGTAGCTCAGTTCACAAACTTAATTCTTTCCACTAAATTTCAAAATAGTAGCCTAGTATATGTTGATCTAGTTGCAGACCAAATTGAGGAGAAGCCGATCAAATTCAGTGGTTTGGTTTAATGTTGACCTCATAGGGAAATTTGATTCCATTGTCATCTAACTTGGTTTATAACCAGAATCAGGGTCATAAACCATGAATTAAGTATGTAAATCAAAGTATATACGAAGGTTTACATTTCTCATCTTTCCTATTCTCTTTCAGGCTTCTGTATATTTGATTTTTTTGAGTCATTAACTGTTAAAGAGTTGCTTTAGGCTTGGTTTTATGCCTTTTTGTCCCTCAAGATTGTCTTAGGCACTCAAGAGAACAGCTTTAGTACCACCTATAAGTTGATACCTGAATTTATATCTGTAACACAGAGCTCTGAGTCTATTCATCATCCCTCAGTGTCTTAAAACCTCCTCAAAGTCAGCATATCAGAAATCACACTCAGTTTGCTATGTGTATGCTGTTTGCAGCATTCAGTATTCTCTATAGCTACATGGATGTCTCTGCAGCTACCTTAATTCCCTCTGGGTTATGCTCCAAAGTTCAGTCATCTTCAAATGACTCTGACTTTGTCATCCTTTGCTTGAAGTGCTTCATTGACTTCATGGTGCTCTGATGATAAAACTCTTTCATGTATTCTGCGAAATCCTTTGTGATCTGGGCTTATCTTGCCTTGTTCCTTTGTGTCACACTTGACTTTCTGAGCTTTAGCTACTCCTGCCTTCTTTCACTTCTTTCAATCTGCAGTTTTCACACTTCTTTTTTTTCTTTTTTTGTCATGATCACTTTATGTATATGCTGCTCCCTGTGTCTTTAGAAGTCAGACCACAGCTGGTTACACACACCTGGTTGGTAAGGAAAGGATGGCTGGGAGGGAATATTTCCCCTTCTCCTATCAGAGATAGTTATTTGGTTACAGAATCTTGTCTTTGCATTGTTTCTGTTTAGAGACAGGGTTAGTTTCATTTTAATTTTGTAAATGGACTTTTTACAAGCATAAGTATTTCTTGTGCATTATTTTACATTTTATCCTTTGTGAAATAAAGTGCATTTGAAGCTGACCAAGAAACAAAAATCTAGCTACTTGAGAGACTGAGGCAGAATTGTGAGTTTGAGAGAACTTATTTTTATATTGCTTGGATTGGGAGAGGACAGCATGCTATGATCTCAGGGTTGGTTGTGAAACATTTATAAGTGGAGTTATCAGTGTCTTTCCCATAGATAGCCCATAAGTGCATTATCATGTTTGTTTGTGTGTTTATTTGTTTTTTTTTTTTTTGTCTTTTCGAGACAGGGTCTCACTGCAGTTCAGGCTGGCCTTAAGCTCACTTTGTAGCTCAGGCTGGTCTCGAACTCACAACAATCCTCCTGCCTCAGCCTCCCGAGTGCTGGGATTACAGGCATGCGCCACCACGCCCGGCTGTTTATTTGTTTTGATTACTGAAGATTTAATGAATCTCAGGGCTTCAGCCATATCTCCCACCATTTTTATTATTCTGAGACAGGGTCTCACCAAATCACTTGGCTACCCAAATTAGACTGGGATTTCCCACCTTCCTACCTCAGTCTTTCAGAGTGCTGGGATTATAGGTGTGCACCACCCCGCCAAGCATGAACCATGTCTTTTTTGATCCCTAGTATTCTCAATAATTAGTTTAGTGTCTGATACTTGGAAACTTAACATTTGAATACTCCTGCCTGATACTGGGGATTGAATCCAGCAGCTCAGTGAATGGTAGGCAAGTGCTGTGTTCCAAAGCTGTATCCCTAGTCTTAATTTTTGAAACAGGGTCTTGCTGAATTGCTCAGGTGGGCCTCATACTTTTAATACTCCTGCCTCAGCCTCCTGAATAGCAGGGATTACATGCATCATTAGCCCTTGCTGAACCTATTTAAGACTTTAGGATTCATGATTTTATCAAGAGACATTGAGCATTTTTAACTGAGATCCCATTAACTTGATTTTTATTTAGACAGTTTGTCTTTATTTGTTAAATGCTCATTATTTAGCTCATTAGTATTTTTATAAAACAGGTTTGGGTTTTTTTGTTTAAGTTTGTTTGTTTATTGCAGAACTGAGGATTGAACTTAGACCCTTGCACTTGCCAGGGAAGCAATTATTCTATGAGCCATCGCCCCAGCCCCAAAACATAGGTTTTAAGTGACTTTTTCACAGACCCTGAGGAGTCTGTTGAACTCATGCTGGATATGTAGAAAATAGATTCTGAGAAGTGAAAGTTGTATTTCTATTGGCGCTAAAGTATTTGCCAGCTGTTGATTGCCAGAGTAGTATACATCTTGTGTAACAGACTGGTAATATCTGTAAAAGTCTGGGAAATGAAAATAGTTTAATATTTTTGCAGTTGATTAGGAACTCATCAATCAACACCAATCAATGTGTTGAAGATACAGAGATTTGTCAGAAATTTTCCTAAGTTTAGAAAATTTGGATAAAATCAAACAGGTTTGTTTATTGTAAGATAGTCTTTAATATATTGACCATGCTAAGAATGGGTTTATAGCATGCTGCAATTTCCATACCTATCATACAACTCATTTCCCAATTTTCATGAAGTCAGCATTTAGCAGTGTGGTAGGCATAATTAGTTGACTTAATCTTTAGAAATTTCTTTTCAGAGGGCCAGGGAGATGGCTCAGTGAAATAAGCACTTCCCTGGCAAGCACAAAGGCCCAAGTTCAATCCCTGGTTCTGCACAAAAAAAAAAAAGAAATTTCTTTTCATAAATTATCATCTGCCTGCATTTAGGTTATTGTTGAAAAGGTGCATGCAGTGCTAATAGAGCTAGAAAGCCTTTCAGTATTTGCCACTAGCAAGATATTGGTGAATTCAGAGCAAAATTCTGAGTTGTATATACAGCCGAGTGTGAGTATTGATAGCTTTTTTTTGTTGTTGCAGGTCGGATCATGCTGAAAGGAGATAACATTACTCTGCTACAAAGTGTCTCCAACTAGAAATGATCAATGAATTCAAACAGCAGGGAAGTGAGGCAATGGCAATTATGATATGTAAAAAAGGCAGTTGTTTAAGTGGTTTGCCCTGGGAGTGTTTGTAAAACATTTGTTCATATTGTTTTGACTACCCTTAATGTTTTTACTGAAGGCCAATAAATGTAGAGTTTTTATTAAAAAGTGATGTTGTTTCTTTCTGTCCAAGGGTAAAGACCAGTTCCTTAATGGCACCATTAGTATTAGTATCTCAAAGTTTCTAAAGTTAGCAATTGCTCTGGGCTTTTGCTTTTCGTAGAGCATGGACCTACAGGTAAGCTTCCAGTATTGGGTGACAGAAAGAGAGAGAGGCTTTACAAAAATAAAGCTATTATGTTAATTAATATATCTTCATTAGTTCTCACACCTCAGGTTATAGAGCATTTTTCTAACATGGATGTAGCCCTAGGTTCAGTCCCAGCACAACAAGAAAAAAAATTCTAATTCTGAAAGCTGGAACAATAAGTTTCTAAAATAAGTTGAGAACATTTTAATAGCTCCATTATTTGCTTGGCACTCTTACTGAGATACTGTGAAATCTTTGATTATTTTGTCACTAAAGTTGGTGTAATGAGTATAGACAGTACCTTTAAAATATATTAAAGGGGCAACCCTCAAAGGTCCCCCTTCTGTCCCACTCTGACAGAAGCTTTTCTATCCAATAAAGTTTTATCCTCAAAAAAAAAAAAGTATATTAAAAGTAAGCTATATTAAGACTTAACAGGAAGGAAAATTTGTGAGATTGGAAAAGGCCACAAGCAGAGCTGGAAAATAAAACTACTAGAATGTTGGAGAGACATCTTTTTACTTTATTTTTTTCTCAATGCTGAAGATTAAACCTTGGATCTCACCTAGGCAAGTGCTGTACTACTGAATTACATACTCGGCCCAAATGCTTTGTTTGTATTTGTGTGTGTGTATGTGTGTGTGTGTTTGCTGGAGATTAACCCCAGGGAGTGCTGAGTTACATATACTCTCATCCTTTTAAGAAAAGCTTGGGGCCGGGGAGATGGCTCAGTAGAATAAGCACTTGCCTGGCAAGTGCAAGAGTTCAATCCCTGGTTCCACCAAAAAAAAAAAAAAAAGTTCACTCTTTTTTATTTGAGGGGAATGCCTCACTAATTGACAAGGCTGGATTTCAATTTAGGATCCTCTTGTCTCTGCCTCCTGAATAGCTGGAAAAAACTCATGTTCATTGTCCGTGCTGTTCAGTCACAGATTATGGTAATTGCACATTACATGATTCTTAAGCATGCATCCCCAGTAGTTCAGGTTGGGAGAGTCCTGTTAAATGATTTTTGAGCATCTGCTGTTAACCTAGGCTCAAAATTACATAAAATACAGTGGAACAGATTGGTGATGGTTTAAATTTAATTCCATGACTTCAGTGTCATTTAAATTAGATCTTAAAAGATTAGGCATCTTATTTTTTGTGTATTTGGTACAGGGTGTCACTATGTAGCTCAGACTTGGCAGTGATCCTCCTTTTTTCAGCTACCTCAGCACTGGGATTTCAGGTGTGTACCACCATGCCTGGACTCAGTAGACAGCTCAGCACACCCAAGGGTCTGGCCAGTGTGGTACATGGTGCTGGGGACAAACCCAGTCCCTCACTTGCCTAAGCAGGTACTTAATATGCTGAGCTATCTTGCTGTCTCCTTTGTTTTTTAAATTTAAATTTATTTTTATTTTTGGTAGAACCGGGGATTGAACTCGGGCTCCTGAGAGAATGAAGGTTCTTGCCAGGGAAGCACTTAATTCTACTGAGCTGTCTTCCTCAGGCCCCGTGTCTCTATTTTTTAAATTTAATTTTTAATTGTTTTTATGGTGTTAGGATGGATCCAGGGCTTTACATCTTGTTAGGCAAGTCCTCTACCACTGGCTATGGTTCTCTCTGAATTTATGTCATTGAGTTATGTTATAAATAAAGAGAAGCTTTAGCTCTTCTATTTTTGAGTTTGAAATTCATTAAACAACAGATGCAAAGAAAGTATTAGGCAGTAGAGGGAGTTGCTGGCCTGAGAGTGCTTTAGCTCTGCTGGTGAAAAGACTAAAGAATTTTAAGGGGGTGTGAGGCAAAGACTTCCCTGTAGCTTTCTTGGCACCAGAATAGATGGGAAGAAGGATAAAAGCTGGAGCAGTATAATCCCTGAGAAAGCCTGCTGGTTGCCTTTGCATTTCTCTGCATGGCCTTTCTGACCTGGCTGCTCTGTAAGAGCTGTGCCTGCTGTGGCTTATTCTGAATGGATCAAGACCTGGAAGGTTCTATTTTTGACAGCAGATGATAGTGAGAAATAAGGTACAGTTAACTCTTACAATTGAGCTCTGTATTTAGAAATCTGCTTGCTTTTCTGTTCTGGAGCCTGTGGTGTTTGCTTTTTAAGTTGTACTTTTCCACAATCTGTAGATCTTTTCTTCCAGCCAGAATTTTTATTGCAGGGGGTGTTGCTCTCTGCTTCATTAGGGTTACTAAAACATGCTACTGGGAAGCTGTTCTTGTTGGCAGCCCTTGGTATGTGAACAATTACTTTTCTAGAATGGCTTCTGGTATCCGAGGGGGGTCTTGCTAGCCACCCACTGATTTCTTTTGTAACATTCTTGAAGAGAATGAAAGTTTGGAGAAGTAGAGAATAAGGTTCTGAAAGAAAAGTAAGTCCTGTAATGGGCCTGATGTTCTATTATCATTAGATTGGGAGAATGAAAAGTTTTAGAATCTTAGAAATTTGTGGTTTTGAGCAATGACTTACTATACTTGTCAGCAGTTCTGAGACTAGGAAAAGGATCACTGTCTAGTTTGGATTAAGCTGTTGTGGGCCACAGAGCGCTAGGGGTAGTTCCTGAAGCAATAGCACTTCGTGTTACCTAGTTGTGCAGGATCATTCTTTTCCTAATTATTCCATCCACAGCATATAACCACCTATATGTTTTGAAGAAATGTTTGGTAAAACTTTTTAAAGCAAAACCTAAGGTTTTTTTTTTTTTTTTTTTTTAATATACTTAGTACAGGGTTTCACCACACCGATCAGATTTACAGTGATCCTCCTGTTTTTAGCTTCTCAAGCGCTGGAACTACAGGTGCTCCACCACGCCCAGTCTCAGTTGCCAGCTCAGCATGCCCAGTGGGTGGGGCTGGCATGGCATTCTTGGGGATCAAATCTGCATCTGCCTAAGCAGGTGCTTTAGTCCACTGAGCTATCTGGCCAGCCCTAAACCTAAGTCTTTAGTACCTGCAATTTCATTTTAACCTACAAATTACAATGGAATTTTTAAAAATTAAATTTCAAAGTAGTAGCCTAGTATATGTTTTTTTTTTTTTTTTTTTTTTTTTTAGCCTAGTGTATGTTGATCAAAACATAGTACAGGACAAAGTAGAAATCAAGTCTCTTCCATGTGTAAACTCCATGTATAGCTTGTTTTTTTGTCTTTTTTTGAGACAGTGTCATGTGCAGTTCAGACTGACATTGAACTTGACTTAATAGCTGAGGCTGGTGTCAATTTGCAATGATATTTCTGCCTCAGCCTCCCAAGTGCTGGGATTACTGGTGTGCACCATCACACCTGGCACATACCTTTTAAAGAATTATTTTTAGTTTTAATTAAAGAATTTTGTAGTATAGTATTTACAGTTAGCCATTTTTAAGTGTGTAGTTCTTTTTTCTCATAAAGGACTGAAACATACTTTTAAAGAATTCTACACTCCCACTTTTTGTCAGTGATTTTAACTACTCTCATGTACTGAATATATGAATGAACTTGCAATATTTTCATGATTATTTTGGGGGACTGACAGTTCACTTTTTTTTTTTTTTTAAACTGTGGTTAATTGCTCTACCACTGAGGTATACCCACCCTTCCTATGCAGGAATTTGAATTCAAGACCTCACTGAGCTACAACTTCAGTCCTTTTTTATTTTGAAATACAGAGGCCAGGAAGATGGCTTAGGAGAATAAGTGCTTTCCTGGCAAGCACAAGGGAGTTCAATCCCTGGTTCTGCCAGAAAAAAAAAAAAAAAAAAAAAAAAGAAATAGGCTCTTGCTAAATCACTCAGGCTGGCCTTGAACTTTGTTGTCTATTCTCAGAACTCTGGGATTAGAAACATGCTCTACCACGCCCAGTTTCTATTCCATTTAAGGCTACACAATATTCTTTTGTTTGTCTGTTCCATTTTATGTTTTATCTTTAGGCATCTGAGTTGCTTCTACTTTTAGCTATTGGGAGCAAAGTTGCTATGAACAGAGATGTACAAATGCCTATGATCCAATATTTTTTGACTATATGTTGAGAAGTAAGATTGCTGAGTCATTTTAAACTTTTATGAAGTGATGGTTGCACTGCTTTTTATTTATTTTTTTGTATCATTTTTTAATTTTTTTCATGGATTGCAAATTGAAAATAAATTATTTATAAACATAAATGAATATAACAATAAAAATTGTCCAAAATAAAAATGAAGAATTTACAGGTTAGTCATGATATTGCACTGTGTTAAAATCAAGAAACTTTTATTCATAGAATTCTCAGAGTAGAAAGAAATAGGCAATAAATATGTAAAGATTTAAAATTTCTGAATTTAGTTCAACTTATAATACCACATTTCCAAGAAAAATGAACCTTTTGCCCAAGAAATTTAAATAAAATCATACCAAGATACACAAAAATAAAATTGTCCAAAACTTACTGTAAAGGAAAAAAATTATTAAAGCATATACATGAAAAATACTAGCTATGGAAGAACAAAATTAAATAGCATCTTATTCCACATTGGGAAAAAACAGGACCAAATGTGTAAGAAACTAGATTAATTAAAGAACTGAAAGAAAAAAAAATCAATCCTCTCTGAATTACTTAGCAAAAATAAAAAATTTCAAATTTTAATTTGAAAACTAAAATATTTTCTAGTTATACAAATTGAAGTATTTTAATACCTCCAGATGTAACATATAGGTAATAACAACATAATTCAAAAGGCAAGAGAAGTTGCAGTATGCTCCTGGATGAACCATAAAGAGCTCTCAAAGTGATAGCTATGCAGGACTATATAAAATATATTAGATGAACCCTTATTTAAAAGGTCATTGAAGATTTCTGTGAAATAGTACCAATCTTATGTCAGGTTATACAGGTATATATTTTTTTCATATATATGTGTGTGTGTGTGTAAAAGACAGGGAAGAAGTAATATAAAATCAACAGAAAATGCAAATATACTTTTTAAAGTTTCTAATACTAGAAGATATACAGTGTCTTTTAGATAAGTTGTAATTCAAAAATATAGTATAAATCTTAAAAATTAAGATTAAGCACTATTCAGAAAATTAAATACTAATTAATTAAAAATTAAATGTTTCAAAACAATTGAACTAAGAAAGTTTTCATGGTAGTAAAGAAGTACTAAGAAAAATACATAAGATAAATACTGGAATGACAAATGACCATCACTTCTGACAGCTTGGGATAGGATATCACACAAAGTTCTAGTGTGTTGTGGACATGGATAATGACCAAGACACTTACTGGTGGCCAGGTGTCACTTGTGGGACTGAGCTACAGCTATTTCCTTGAAAAACCACCCTGTAGACACATGGAATCATGACCCACAGGGTGCAAGAGAAGTCCATTTGTAGAGTGTGCTGATGGAAATATTTTGCTGCTGTACCCCAAAGAATAACTGAAAGACTACTATTGCATATCTCTTGTTCTCTTGTGTTTAATTGTTTGTCCTATTTGGTGGGTTCTTTCCATTCTTGTTCATGGGGTTGTGATCATTTTGCTCCCTCTCTAGAACATCATTTAGTAGTCTGTGTAGGCTTGGCTTTGTCATCATGAAATTCTTGAGTTGTTGTTTGTCATGGAAGTATTTTACTTCTTCATTATACTTGAAAGAGAGTTTTGCAGGGCATATCAGTCTGGGTTGGAATTTGTTTTCTTGCAGTACTTTGTTCCATGCTCTTCTTGACTTGATGGTTTGTGAGGAGAAATCTGCAGTTATCCTGATGGGTTTTCCTTTATTTTTTAAATTATTTTTATTTTTATTTTTTTGTCTTTTTGAGACAAGGTCTCACTATGGAGTTCAGGCTGGCCTTAAGCTCACTTTTGTAGCTCAGGCTGGTCTCGAACTCACAACAATCCTCCTGCCTCAGCCTCCCAAGTGCTGGGATTACAGGTGTGTGCCACCACGCCTGGCTGGGTTTTCCTTTAAATGTGATCTGTTTCTTTTCTTTAGCGGCTTTTAGTGTAACTGTTCCTGTGCTGAATTTCTGGGATCTTGATTATTACATGTCTGGGAGTGGATTTAATTGGGTTGATGTTATTTGGAGTTCTATATGCTTCGGTTCTCTGAATGTCAGATTGTTGCCCCATATTTGGGAAGTTTTCTGCTATTACTTCTGCCCATATTCTTTTTATATCATTTGTATTGATTCCTTCCTTCTCATTGATGCCTATTAGTCTCACATTGTTCATCTTTGCATCGTCTTGCAGGTGTTGAATTATTTTTTCCTGCATCCTAGTTGTTTTAAGAGATCTTTGCTTACTTTTTCACTACCTGCAATGGTGTCTTTAAGGTCAGAGAGTCTATTTTCATTTTCACTCAAACGGATTTGCCAGCTTGTGATTGAGGTTTTAATTTCCTGTATATCACTTTGAATCTGGTTCATACATTCTATTTCTTTCCTATATTCACTACTTTTTTACTTCAGAAATTATTTCTGATCTGATTTCTTCTACACCTTTCTGCAGTTGTTTCTTTACTTCCAATGCTATTATTTCAGAGATTTCAGGTGTGTGATTTCCAATTTCCACTATGCTAGTATCTTCTGCATTTGTATTGGGTGGACATGGGGCCTGAGACTGCTTTTTGTTCCTTTTCTTTGTCATTTTGTGCACCGTTGATTTTTGACCTTTGGTTTAGAGCTTAAATAGAGTTATTACCTTAGCACCAGATCTGGATCTATGGAGTTCAGACTCTTCCAGGTGGGTGTGGCTTGGGTCTGGCTGCTGTGCTCCACTTCTTCCTGCTGCAGCCTTACAGGTGAACCCTTTGTGTCCCTCTGGCAAGATGTTCTGCTCCTGAATGAGCTGGGTGGGTTTTGCCTCTAGTCTCTTTGCAGGGAGTTCTGCCAAAAGGTTCCACTCTGGGCCTGTGCTCTGGGTATATTCAGGATCTGGAGGCCCGGGCGGTCTCACTCACATGCCGGGCCTGTGCTCAGGGTCGCTTCAGGGTCTGGTGGCCTGGGTGGTCTTTGCACTGCTTTTAGAGCAGCTGCACCATTCACGTCACCAGTAGTGCAATAAGGGTTCTGATTTCTCCATATCCTTGACAATACTTTTCTGTATTTTTTGATAGCAGCTTCCTAATGGGTATTGTTTTGATTTGCATTTCATCATTAGTGAAGTTGAACATCTTTTCATGCGTACTGGTTATATATTGTTGGAGAAGTGATTAAAGGCTTTGTTTAAAGGCTTTGTTCATTTTTAAACAAGTTTTTATGTATCTAGTATAGTTCTTATATACTAGATATTAAACCCTTTTAGATATATGGTTTGCAGGATCAGGGCCGGGGAGTAGAATAAGTTCAGTAGAATAAGCGCTTCCTTGGCAAGTGCAAGGGCCTGAGGTCAATCTCTGGTTCCGCCAAAAAAAAAAAAAAAAAAAGATATAGGGTTTGCATATATTTTCTTGTATTCTGTAGGGAGCCTTAGCACTTTATTTGATATTAGATGTTTTAAATTTTTTTTTTTTTTTTTTTTTGCAGAACCGGGGATTGAACTCAGGCCCTTGCGCTTGTCAGGGAAGCACTTATTCCACTGAGCCATCTCCCTGGCCCTAGATGTTTTAAATTTGATATCCCTTTTATCTGTTTTTACTTTTGGTGCCTGTGCATTTGATGGAAAGGGTTCTTTAACCTTTGTTTCTTTATCATAAATTAGTAATTTTAAATTATATATGTTTAGAGTACAAAATAATGTTATGAATACAATATGAATTAAATCAAGCCCATTAACATTCTTATCTCAATTTTTATGATGAAAACATTTGAAATTTACTTTTTTTTTTTAAGCTTAGGGATGTGCCACTTTGGCCTCACTACACATTTAAATCATATGAGGGGCTGGCTAGATAGCTCAGTAGATTAACGCGCCTGCTTAGGCAGATGCAGGGATGGGGTTCAATCCCTAGTATGCCATGCTGGCCCCACCCCCGGGGCACACCGAGACAGTGGTTGAGACAGTGTGGTGGTGCCTGCCTGTAATCCCAGCACTTGGGAGCTGAAAACAGGAGAATCACTGTGAGTCCAATCAGTGTAGTGAGACCCTGCAGACCCTGTACTAAAAGAAAAAATCATATGTAATTTATTTGCAGTGTTGGAGATCAAACCCACAGCCTTGTACATGCTAGGCAAGTGCTCCACCACTGAGCTGTCTCCTCAGCCTGTGAAACTTACTCCTGGTAAACTTGAAATGTGCAGCACACTATTGTTAACTAAGTATTCATAGTGCTGTGTCATACATCTACAAGAACTCCATTTATTCTGAGATTTTGTAAGCTTGACCATCATTTCTCCATTCTTCCCACCCCCTAGCCTCTGTAACCATCATTGTGCTGTGTGCCCGAGTTTGATTGTTGTAGATTCCATGTTCAAGGTAAAATATGTGTAATATGTCTTTTTGTGGGTGATTTATTTTTTTATTTTTTTATTTTTTTTTTCATTTATTTTTATTTTATTAATATACAAATGTCAATCAGACAGTTTCAAGACACCTTAACCATACACGTTCGATGAATTAATACATTGCAAACTGTCTTCACAATGTTTTGGATGTGGGTGATTTACATGACTTAGTATAATCTCCAATTCTGTTTATGTTGTTTAAAATATGCTAGTTTTCTTTTAAAGACTGAATAAAATCCCATTGCATATATATTGCATATTTTCTTCATCTGTTGATACTTCCATGGCTATTGTGAGTAGTACTACAGTGAACATGAGAATGTAGACATTTCTTCTGACAAACTGGTTTCAAATCTCTTTAAGTAAATAGCCAGAAATGGGATTGCTGGATCATGTGGTAACTCTATTTTTAGGTTTTTGAGGAACCTCCATACAGCTTTGCATAATTGCTGCGCTAATTTAACATTCCCACACATGGCACATAGGGGTTCCCTTGTCCCCACATGCTTGTCAACACTTGCTATCTTTTGTGTTTTTGATAATAGCCATTCTGACAGGTCTGAGGTGATATATCTTTGCGGTTTTAATTTTCCTAGTAATTAGCAGTGTCTAGCCTTTTAACAGTAAATACATATGCTGGCCATTTCTATGTCCCCTTTTCAGAAAAGTATATTAAAATTTCTTGCCTTTTATCCTTGTTCTTTTTAGTCTTACTATGTAGTTTAGGTTGTCTTTCTTTTTTTTTTTAAATACAATTTTTTTTTTTTTTTTTTTTCCTGTGGAACCAGGATTGAACTCAGGATCTTGTGCTTGCCAGGCAAGTGCTTATCCTCCCAAGCCATCTCCCCAAAGATTCTTTTTTTTTTTTTTGGCAGTACCAGGGATTGAACTCAGGCCCTTCAGCTTGCCAGTCAAGCACTTATTCTACTGAGCCATCTCCCCGGTCCCTAGGTTGTCTTTCGACTTACCAAGTAGCCCAGGCTAGACTCAGACTTGGGATCCTTCTGCTTCATCCTTTTGAGAGCTAAGATTATAGGTGTTTGCACCATACCCACTTTGTTGCCCATTTTCTAATTGATTTTTAAAGTTTCACTATTAAGTTGTCTTAACTCCTTATCTATTTTGGATATTTAACCCCTTATCAGATGTATGACTTACAATATTTTCTCCTAATCTGAAGGTTGTCTCTGTACCCTATTTTTTTTTGTTATCCCTCTTTCCTTTCTCTTTCCCTTTCCTTCCCTCCTTCCTTGCCCCCCCCCACAACCATGCTGTGGTAATTATTAGTTTTGTTAAGGTAGTGTGAAATCAGATAGTGTGTGCCTCTAGTTTTGTTCTTTTTGCTCATCATTACTTGGCCATTTGAGGGTTTTTGTGATTATGAATGTTAAAATCGGTTTCACTATATATGAAAAATGACATTAAGAGTTTTGATAGAGATTGTATTGAACCTGTGGATTGTTTTCCATAGTGTGGACATTTTCACTATTTTTTCTAATCTATAAAACACAGGATATCTTTTTCATTTATTTGTGTCTTCAGTTTAACCTTGGTTCAATTTATTCCTAAAATATTTTAGGTAGTTATTTGTAATAAATTATCTATTGATTTCTCTTTTAGATAGTTTGCTGTATTTAAAAATGCTCTTAATACTTGTGGGTTGATTTTATATTCTGTAACTTTACTGTATTCATTTATCCATTCTAATATTTGTTGGATCTAATTTTTCGGAGTTTCTTTGTAAAAGATTATCTTGTCGGCAAACAAGGAGAATTTTACTTTTTCTATTTGGATGTCTTTTTATTTTTATTTTTCTCTTTTCTCATTGCTCTGGTAAGAACATCCAATAAAATGTTGAGCAGAATTGGAGAATGAGCATCTTGTTTCCAGTCTTAGAGGAAAGGCTTTTCATTTTGACCATTGATCTCACATAGGATTATTGTGTTCAAGTAATTCCTTCTGCACCTAATTTTATCATGAAAACATGTTAAATTGTCAGGTGTTTTTCTGCATCTAATGAGATCATTTGGTTCTTATCCTACATTCTGTTAATGCAGTGTTACCACATTTATTACTTTACACGTGTCAAAGCATCTGTAGGTACTAGGGATAAATCCTATGTGTTGGTGTTCCTTTCAGTGTGTTGAATTTGGTTGGTGGTGTTTTGATGAGTTTTGAATCTATGCTCATCAAGGACATTTGCCTGTATTTTTTCTTTCATCATTGGCATCATTATTTTTCTTTCATCATTCTTGCTTCGTGTCAGAATACAGCTAGCTTTGTAAAAAGAAATTAGAAGTATTATCTCCTTTTTGATTTTTTTTGGAAGAGTTTGAGAATAATTGGTATCCTTTAAATGTTTTGTTCTTCAGTAGTGAAGTTGTAGGTCCTAAGTTTATGCTTTGTGGAAGTTTTGACTCATTTTTTTTGTGTTTTTTGCTTCTGAGAGCTACATCTTCACACATGCTAAACAAACTCTACTACTGAGCTATTCTTCCAGCCTCTGTCTTTGACTTATGGTAATTTGATTATAATGTGTCATAGTAAACTTCTCTTTTGGGTTGAATTTTACTTGAGGATTCAGTGCTTCTTTTACCTGGATGTTGGCATCTAACCCCAAGTTTTTAGCTATTATTTAAATGTTGATTCTGGTAACTTTCCTCTTTCTCTTTGAATAATCATCTGTTATTCAAACATTTAGTTTCTTGGTAGTGTCCTGTAATATCTTGTATGCTTTTTTCCTGTCTTGTTTATTCTTTTGTATTTTTCTTAGCTGTTCTGTTTTTTAGCTCACCGATATTTCACTTGATTGAATCTGCAGTTGAAGGGTTTTTTTTTTTTTTTTTTTATGTCTTTGTACAAGGTCTACAGGGTCTACACAGATGAGATTTGTAATGATTCTCCTGTTTTCAGCCTCCCAAGTCTTGGGTTACAGGTGTGTACCACCATGCCCAGTCTCAATCATTGACTCAGTGAGCCCCCGGGGTGGGGCTGGCACAGCACATCTGTTGAATTTTTCTGTTTATCAGTTGTATCCTTTGTCTCTAGGATTTCTGTTTGGTTCTTTGTTAATGTTTCTGTTGTTTTTTCTTTTTAATAATTTTATTGAGAAGTACCAATGAGACAGTTTCAAAACAGGTTAGGATGGTTACAATAATTAATACATTGCATATTGTTGTCTTTGTAGTAGTTATTCAGAAAACAGTATGCAGACATGATAATCTTGTCTGAATCTTTTGCTTTTTCAAACTTTTACTTGGGTTATGTATTTCTCAAATGTAATTTGACTTTCTATGTTCTTGTGTAGTTCACTGAACTTTAAGAAAATTATTCTGATTTTCTGTCACTCACTTTATGGATCTTTATTTCTGTAGGACATATTGTTAGAGCTTTATTCTTTTGAGGGTGTCAGTATCATGGTCCCCCACACCACCTTTTGGTAATTCTTTTGTCCTTATATTATTTGTGTGCCAGAGTTATAGCTCAGTGGCACAGTACCTGTCTGGCAAGTGCAAAGTCCTGAGTTCAGTCCCACTATCAAGAAAACATTGTATTATTCCTTGCTCATTGGAGAAAGTAGCCCTGCCTCTCTTTTGGCAGGGATAGCTTTACTATGTAACCTGTAGATTCTTTGGCTAGTTTGCTACCTTTGTGTTGATGCTAGGTAGAGCTGTTATATGAGCTGCAACTCTCCTTTGCAACCACTGGCTGGGCTCTTTTATCAGGCACAGATGTTGGCTTGGTACTGTAATGACTTCAGTTAGTCTGGTCACAGAATGTATTCCCTGCCTGGGCAGTTCTGGTATGTGGGATCTGCAGTTGGACAAGGCTGTTCAGCATGGTGGATCCAGATGCTGTGTTCTTAGAAATGCGCCACTTGAGAATTCTCTCTCTCTCTCTCTCTCTCTCTCTCTCTCTCTCTCTCTCTCTCTCTCTCTCTCAGTGGTGCCGTGGGGGTAGTATTTTGGCTGAGTTGAATGAGTCTTATCACATGTGCTTCTCCAAATTGTGCAAAGATATGAATCTCTCCAACCCTCATGGGTGTGGATTTTGATTGGGTTTTTGGGCTGAGGGAAGCTACTGCTTGTCTTCCTGGGGTGAAACAGGTCTAGCCTTGAATCTAGGCAACTAGACTTCTGGGATATGGGCTAAGTTGAACACCTCACTGTGTTGAAGGCAACCAGTTTAGCTTTGCAGGTAGAGCTATGAAATTGACTGACACCTCGGAGTGGGCAACACAGCTGTGAGAAACACCAAAGGTACTGCCAAGATCTGTGTTCTAGTCAGTATGACATTTGCCTTGCTTTTTTCTACCTGACCCATGACAGTCTAGCTGTGCTATTATCCCAGTGTTTCCCAAGAGGCAAGGCTGGAATTGCCTTCCTAGGAAGCATCTTAGAATGCTAGGGATGCTGAATGATTGTTACAAGTTTTTTCCTTGTAAAAAACAGAGACCTAGGGAAATCCTCTCCATCTGGTATTGCTTATATGTGGGGTAGGATATAGGTAGGAGTGATGTGGTTGAAATGAGATCATTCTAACATTTCTGATTGAATTTTCATTCAGTTTTGCAGATTACATAGATGTCCTCATTTGTAATAAGGTTTTCAAAGAGATGTTTTAATTTGTAGATACTGGCTAGTTGAACTTTTTGGGAAGGTACATGGTTAAGAGCTTGAGACTTCTATTCAGCCATCTTGCTGCCATTACGCACTCCTTCCCCCTTTTACTTCTGTGTGCACATTATTTTGCATCGAACCAATAAAACTTGGACACATTTCCATGCAAAGTAGCTGTGCTATACTCTATTGTATGGGCTTTCAATATAAGTAAAGGAATTTCATTTCTTTATTGATGCATGTTTTAGAATTTTTTAAAAACAGTTTAGACTGGTCTTGAGCTCATTATAGCCCAGATTGGCCTCAAATTCAGTGTTGATCCTCTTGCCTTAGCCTTCCAAATGCTAGGATTATAGATATGTGTCACCACACATAGCCCTTTTAAACTTTATTTTTTGTTTTAAAAGTTTTTTCAGTTTGTCATTATTAACAGTTTTTTAGGTGGCATAGTGTAGTCCTAATTACTCAGGAGGCTAAGGCAGGAGGATTCCTTGAGCCCCAGTTTAAGTTCTGGTGAGGCAAGATAGCAAAACCCATCATTAAAAGGTGGGGCATATAAGGAATAGTTTTTTTATTTTTTTAAGGAGTAGTTTAGCGGCAAGAAAAACCCTGAGTTTGATCCCGATTCACATTTTTTCACTTGTTTCTGTTTTTGTTTTATCCCTTTTAAATTTTTTTTGGGGGGCTTTTTTGTTTACTTACCTTTTTGTGAGAAGAAGTCTTACAAGTAAAATTACTAGGGCCGGTGAGGTAGCTCAGCAGGCTAAAGCACCTGCTAGGCAAGCACAAGGACCGATGTTTGATCCTGGCACAACATGCCTTGCCAGCCCTGCCTCTAGGGCAGGCTGAGCTGGCCAGAGTATGGATCTGGTGGCACACTCCTATAATCCCTGCGCTCAGAGAGCCTGAAAATAGGAGGATCACCACAAGCCCCAGTTGTGTAGGGAGACCTTGCAACAACCAAACACATTAAAAAAGAGAGAGAGAGAGAAGTAAAATTGCTAGATCAAATGTCTGACATCCAGAATTGAAAAATGGAAAACGCCTGTTCTTTAATGACTTTGTTGAGCCACTGAATTGACTGCCCTACAAACAAATTTATTAGGTGAAGAAATACATTTGTATTTGTATTTCTTGGGCCATGTTGGTTGTATTTTTTAATTTTTAATTTTTTTTTTAGTCAGGGCCTTGCTGTGTAGTTCAGGCTGGCCTTAAACTCATGGCAGTCCTCTTGCCTCAGCCACTAGGTTGCTGGGATTGTGAGCTTGTGTCACCATGCCTGGATTTGTTGCAGTTTTTACTACTTACTAAAGCATTGTTACTCATAATGTCAGCACTTATCTTCAGTACCTCTTAAATTCTAGAAGAGGAGAGATGTTCAATTAGGAATTACTAAATATTAGAGAAGGTAATAAAGTGATAATTTTGGGTTATATAGCAGATTACAAATGAAAAAGAGTTGTTTTATTTATTTATTTATTTTTTGTCTTTTTGAGATAGGGTCTCACTGTGCAGTTCAGGCTGGCCTTAAACTCACTTTGTAGCTGAGGCTGGTCTTGAACTCACAACAATCCTCCTGCCTCAGCCTCCCGAGTGCTGGGATTACAGGCCTGCGCCACCACGCCCGGCTTGAGTTGTATTATTTATTCAGTAAAATATTAAACATTATTCTCCTAGTTAGGGGGAAATAATTCCTGAGAGGGGTAGAAAGAAAATAATTACTGGAAAATATAATTGTGAGTCTCCATTGCATATGTAGAAACTGCTATCTCTAGGGTATGAAATGTATCCATGAGGCCACCCTTTGTGTCAGTTGTTTTGTATACAGGGAATATTACAGATGGGAACTGGGGAAAAGAAATGAATAACTCTTTCTATGAGCTAAACTATGGATAATTTGGAAAATGAGTGGGGATGGGGAAGGCGTTTTCTCCATAAAAGCAGCTTTCTTTAAAAATCTTGTGATTCATAAAGAACTCAGTTTGGGAGAGTATGAGTTTTCACCACTGTTGGTTCACAAGCTCATGTCTCTGTCTCTGTCTGTCTGTCTGTCTGTCTGTCTGTCTCTGTGTCTGTCTGTCTCTATCTGTCTATCCATCTCTTTCTGTCTGTCTGTCTCTCTGGCACGTGCATGATCTCACTATATAGTCTAGGCTGACTTTGAATTCACGGTGTAGCCCATAGCAAGGAATATAAAAGTTTAGTCTCTGTTTTTAGAGATTGGGGATACAGTATAGAGAAAAGAGAAAGACGACATTAGGAGTGTAGTATACCTTATTAGATTTATCCCTTCCTAAGTGTTTATTCTCTTTTTCCTTTAATTTTACTCTTTAGTTTTTGATAAGGTAAATGTTCTGGTTTAGATCTGAAATGTCCCGGGCTCTTGTGTGTGGAAGGTGATTGGACCATGGAGGTTGTACACTCACCCATGATGAGTGCAGTACTGAGTGTGTTACTAGGCGGCAGGCCTGGTTGGAGATCCTCTGCAGGGACATGGCCTAGAAGGCTCTCTGGTTTCCCCCAGATCTTTCTCTTTTTTCCTGCTTGCATGGATTAAGCAGATATCCTTTACACTTCCTTGTAGCCTGCTCACCATGGATTGAGTCCTCTGAAACTGTGAGCCAAAATAAGCCTCTTTTCCTTTAAGTTGTGTCAGACACTGTATGTCAGACATGGGAAAGAAACTGCAGCAAATTACATTAACTGGTTTTCCACTGTGGCATGTTATCTATTTATTTATTGCTAAGTTCATTTTGCTTATCAGAGGACTTTCATGTAATTTTTCTTTATTATTTTGTTTGCAGTTTCACCTATTTTTCTTTGTTATTTCCTTCTATTTGTCTTAATTTGATTTTTTGCTAGTTTTTTGTGTCCATCCCCCCAACCCCTCACCTTATCCTGCAGTACTGAGTACAGTATTGAATCCAAGGCCGTCATCCTGAGTGATAACTCAATCCTCTCCCCTGCTTTTTTTTTAGTTAGAGCCTTGCTAAATTGCAGAATTAGCCGTGCTGGCCTTGTTTTGTTCTGTATTTTGAGACAGGCTCTTGGTTTGTAGTTCAGGCTGGGTTTGAACTCATGGTAATCCTCCTGCCTCAGCCTCCCAAGTTCTAGGATTATGGGTACTCCCAACTTTAATGTTGTTTTATAGTTCCTTTGTATTGAAGAAGTTACTTAGAAATGTGTTGTTTAACTTTCAGATGTTTGGAAATTGTTTAGCTTATTTTTTTCTGTTGCTGATTGCTATTTTAAATCAGATGTAGTAATATATTTTATATGGTTTTAATTACTTTAAATGTTCTTTCTTTCTTTCTTTCTTTCTTTCTTTCTTTCTTTCTTTCTTTCTTTCTTTCTTTCTTTCTTTCTTTCTTTCTTTCTTTCTTTCTTTGTTTCATTCTTTCTTTCTTTTTTGGCAGAATTGGGGATAGAACTTAGGCCCTTGCCTTGAGCTTGCCAGGCGAGTGCTTATTCTACTGAGCCATCTCTCTACCCCACCCCTTTTAAAAATTTTTTTAAGTTTGTTTTACACCCCATAGTATGTTTTGCTGACAATTCTATAGGGGTTTGATAATGTTCTGCTGTTATTGGGGTATAATCCTATAAATCTCAGTAGGTCATATGGATTAATAGCATAGTTCAGCTCCCCCTTAACTAATTTTTCCATTTTCTCTCTCACTGAAAAAAGTGGGCTTATTATAGATAATATATAGTTTGTGTCCAGTCTAACAATCTCTGCATTTTAATTGAGGATGTTTATTTACCACTATTATAGCTGTTGATGTATTTGGTTTAAATTACTATCTAGTTGACGCAGTTTTTCATAAGTGTCTTGCATTTCTGTATAATTTTGTTTCAGAGTATCTTTTAAGATTATTTGGCGTACAGGAAAGAGTATCTCCTTCCAGAAAAGTGGACAGCACGTATACTGCGCATGTAAAAACTTAGTGCCCAAGCTTGGTTTCTCCTGCCACGACCACTGTGTCAGTATCTTGCAGCCTTCTTTGCCTCATGTGGGAATTGGGATTTGAGGAACTGGCATGGAATTGCTGATACTCCAGATCAGTGGTGGCAAACAGGCATGTGTGCCACAGTGGACATGCAGGGCCCTCAGCGGGCATGCAAACCAAGTTGCCCCAGCACTGCCATGCATGCTGGGGGCCATGCCTGCCCCTGGCATATGCATATGCCCTGAAGGGAGCAGCAGCACCAGGCAGCTACTTCAGCCAGTGAGTTTTGGCCTACAGTTTCTAAAAGACTGACCAACACTGCTCTAGATACTACCCACAATGTCAGCACTAACCTGCTTCCTCTGTTGCAGAGGTCCTGTTTCCACTCATATTCATGAAACTGTGTTAGCCAGTTGTTAGCTTGTAAACAGGGAAAAGTTCAGAAACTTCCCTGTTCTTTTTCTTTCCCTTTCTCTCCTTTTTTCTTTCTTTTCTTTTTAACTTCACAGGCTTTTTGTTTTGTTTTGTTTTTGTATTTTTAGTAAGGGTCTACAGGGCCTACAGGGCCTACAGGGCCTACAGGGCCTACAGGGTCTCACTATGTGGATGAGACGCATAGTGACCCTCGTGTTGTTCAGTCTCCCACAGAGCTGGGATTCATAGGCACGCGCCACCACGCCCACACTCAGTTGCCGTCTGGGGATCGAGCCCCAGCCACTGCTTAACTTCACAGTTCTTGAGTCCATCACACTGTCTTTTAGTTTGTTTCATGTTTTCCTGATGTTTTTGCCTTCAGTTGGATTTTGATTATTCCATTTTGTAGCAATTAATTGGCTTCTTAGTCACACTCCATTTCTTAAAAACACTTACATAATTCCTTTTTTTATTATTAATTTTATTGAGAAACAAATAGCAATGAGACAGTTTCAAAACAAATTAATAGGACATTTTCAATAATTAATACATTGCATATTGTTATCTTTGTAGTGGTAAATCATAATACAAGATGCAGACATGATATTTTGTCCAATCATATTAGTACAAATCTTCTCATTGAATTAAGAGAAAGTAGCTATTGCCGGGCATGGTGGCGCATGCCTGTAATCCCAGCACTCGGGAGGCTGAGGCAGGAGGATTGTTGTGAGTTCGAGACAAGCCTGAGCTACAAAGTGAGCTTAAGGCCAGCCTGAACTGCATAGTGAGACCCTGTCTCAAAAAGACAAAA
>PVKA01028860.1:0-28934 GCA_004027165.1 Ctenomys sociabilis
AAGGAAGGAAAGCAGAGAGGGAGGAAGGGAGGGAGGAAGGGAGGGAGGAGCTGGAAATATAGCTCAGCATGAGGCCTTGGGCTTAATCCCCAGTAATATCCAAAACTAAATAAAACAAAAGAATCACTATAGCTCAGGAAATGCCTCTTCGCTGCTCTATTTGGCATTCCTACTACTAATAATGTTTCCGCATTCTGTAAATATTTACAAAATAAGTGAGTTGGAAATGGATGACTATATGAATAAATGTCATGGGGTTGCAAGAATGCTTCCTATTCTAAATTTTAATAAAAGCTCATAAGAATCAGCAGTCTGAAATAGTGAGTAAGACTTGGGGCTTTTCTCTAGCTATAGGAGACCTAGCACAACCATCCTGCAAATACTGCAGGAGTGAAAGGACCTGGGGGTGTGCATGGAAGACATTGTTCCTGCTGCATGGGCTGCCCCAGAGTTACGCCACAGACCTAGACTTACCTTGTGAGTGGATTGTTGGCTGTGGTAAAAAAGAAAGATAAGAGATGCCCCGAGGTCCTGCCAGGGTTCCCACCACTGCCAGGCGCCTCTACCATCTGTGCCATCCATAATTGGACTGGGAGATGCCGAATGGGAGAGGTTCTAATTATGGACAAGTTAATGATGCCTAAAATAATTATTCTGGAGCTTTTTACATTGTGTGGTTTCCATTTTATGGTTTTAGAAAAGAGAATGTGACATTCATCATGGTCAGTTCCAAATTCCTTCAAGATGACAGAAACGTAATAGAACTTGACATGAAAGAATTCCCTTCAGCAAGTCCACGGGGCATGTTCCTGCCAGGTGCCTGGTCTTCCCTGCCCGATCATGGTTTCTTCTTTGAAGATGCCACCCACCTTCGTGCACTTACGATTCTATTGTCACCTCATGCTTCCCCATCCCAAGGGTTCCATAGCAAGCTCTGCACGCTGTTCGCCAGTGTGCACGGCCTGTGTGTCCTTGCAGCATCTTGATAAGGTGCTCACTGCCAGCCCACACCCCTGACACATCCGCCTACAAGCCAGACTCCTTCCCAAAAGCCTTACGTGATAATGCAGTCATTAATTCTGAAACTGCCTTCTATTTTTTTCTCACTTCCTCTCTTTTAATTGCTCTGCTGCCTAGCTCAAGCTTCCCAAGATGCCATATAAGTATGCATTTTAAGCATAAGATCGCTTTACTGTGTGGGGGATCCCTACTGAAAGAAAGATGAACTTTCCCTTTGGTTCTGTACTCCCACTCAAGACTGTGCAAGAAGTGGAATTAAACAGAAGCAGGTGGTATTCAAGTTATCAGGAACTTCCTCAGGAAGAGAAATTGGCTCCTCCAAGGCCAGGAGTGAGACATCTCCTCCATTAAGAGCTCTGTAGTTGGAAAATAGCCCCAAATACGTGCCAGAAGAGAGCAGAGCCACCGCAGAACAGCAGAAAGCTTCGGGAAGCCACCTGCATTCGCAGGTCTCTGCAGAGCAGAACCCTACACCATAACCCACTCTCCATATGTAGTATGCATATGCATACAATGCCCACAACTAACTCAGGCATCCAACACATTCAAATTAAAATGATCAGTTTGACCAGAAATTTTTGGGCAAGATAAATAATCTCACATTTCATTAAACCCATTAAATCACTAAGATTCCACACAGTCATTATTTCAAACTATTAGATGTCAACTTCCTGTTTCTTTACAGCATCCTAGAGCCCACCAGAGACTCCTCGGCAAGCTGACTGCCCTCCCTCTAAGCTGCTTGAGCAGCTGGTGGCTGCACAGTGACACCCTGCTTCAGCCACCAAGCAAATAAAGCTTCATGTAAATACTTTTAAACTGGATTTCTTTCTGTTTTTTTCTTAATGCCCTGTGTTCTAAAATACCGACTGTGGCTGTCAGCAGGCTGCTCTGCCATTACTGGAAAGTAGATGAGAAGGGAGTTTCGGAAACCTGAGGGCTCGAGAGTGGTTTGGACTCCTGTTGACTCCAACAAAATAGCCAGAGACACAGGAGGTAGCTAGGGACAGTGACCAGGAGTGCACCAGGGATTGACAGAGGCCTCCTGGAGAAGTTTGAACACTCCATACACAGGAATCTATGACAGAAACTAAGTGAAAATCCACAGTGCAGCAGAACAGGTAAGCACTCCACAACACACATTGGAGTTTACAAAGATGCCTTCAGCGACATGCAGTCCAAGCAGAAAGACAGAAATGCAGGCAGTGATGTCCCCCTCATGCCAAGTAAGAAAGGGAGCAAAGTCCTCAGAGTCAGCCTGCAGTTCATGGAGCTGCTGTGACATGTAGCCGTCCTCAGATGTGGAACGTCTCCCTGGAAGGAAAAGGGGCTCCACGGCTTGTTCAAAAACGAGGTGCGCATGATGGACGGGGGGTTTCTATTTCCACCTTGAGAATCCACTGCCCCTATCACTCACCCAGATTATATCACAAAGAGACAAGGACATCTGTTTTTCTCTCTGCTGTGCTGATCCTTGAAATGTAGCAAATAGTTGGTCTTTATAAACACTGAACTTCTACCAAGAGGTAGAGCCCTTCTCCTGGGTAATGTCAGTCATAAAAATGTTGTCTTAGTTCTTTAGATATGACTTAGACTGAAACAAAGATTCATTTATTTTTAATGGCTGAAAAAAATCCAACTAAAGTTGCACTTCCTTAATCACTCTGCAGTGCCACAGAGCACAAGTTCAGTACTGCAGATTCTGCAGACCTCCAGAATTCTCAAGTAGCTGAATTAGAGTACTTGAGAGACACTTCTTATTTTAGCCATGCTCACTAGAGCCCACAAGGTAGAATCCCTACTTTTTGGTAGACAGTTGAAGCATCTCAGAAAGTACACAGCAGTGTAGCTGTCACAGCAACTAAGGTCCACAGTGCTCCAGCCACTTCCGGCTTCCTCGCATCTCTGCAGCTGACCACTCCTAGTTTCGGCAATTGGCAGGCACTGATACATCTTACGTCTTCTATTCTCATAGTCTCTCCTTCTCCACAGCCACATATATAAGTCAAATCTTACTGATTTTGGAGATTTACAAATGGATACTATCAGAAAAATAGGAGCCCTTAATAGAACTTCAGGAACCAAAATTGTTGAAGAAAGGAGCCTTCCAAGAGGAAATAAAAATTAGCGGTCAGAGGGGGAGAAGGAAAGAAAATCATGATGGAGATACAGACTATGACAGAAAGAGATAAAAAGAGAGTTTGGAAGAATTACAATTAGATACAGAGAGAAAGAAATGCAAAAGAGAAAGAATTGGTGGGAAAAGATGAAGGAAGAGCAGAAAAAGAGAAAAGAAATGAGACAAGCAGACAGGAAGGAAGGAAGGAAGGAAGGAAGGAAGGAAGGAAGGAAGGAAGGAAGGAAGGAAGGAAGGAAGGAAGGAAGGAAGGAAGGAAGGAAGGAAGGAAGAAGGAGAAAAGGTAGGAAGGTAAGCAGGGAAGAGAACAGGAGGAAGGTTCACACTAGGAGCAGGAAAACTAACGTGCAACATTTTAAAAATAACTCAAGTGTGAGAAAATAGGGCTGCCTAACATAGGTCAACCTATTCAGTTATTTTTCCTGTCTTCTCTGGACACCTGTCAGGTTCTCCATGTGCTTTGGATGGTTCTCAGGAAGGCTCAGCTGAACTTAGCTCTGTTTAAGTTTCACAGCTATGCAGTAATTCTTCAACTGTGGGCTGGAGAGGCTGTCCTCCATCCCCTCATGTCCTCACGTTCAGCTGCTCTGGTCAGCGTGCTAAGGTCTTTCCACTCCTTTTACGAGTAATCACTATTTTCATGCTGGAGAACTGGTATAAGCTCACCATCATATCTCACCCAGGGCCTCATAAAAGGTGGAGACTTACAAATATTTTTCAAAAGTTTTTGAATAAATGCATTGATTGATTAAAGGTAGAGTTAGAATACTACTTTCAAAGCCAAATCCCTATGCAGAGTTTCAAAAACAAAATAAATTCCACAGTAAATGTATTGAAAAGGCTTCTCCAATCCTGTTTCTCCCATTATTTTTCCCTTCTTTGTCATTTTCTGGCTCATGTAAATAATTCTACCCCCAAATTAGTTCATAGTGAAAAGAAATCAACCATAGACCTAGACAGATAAATGCACCTCTGCGGAATGTGAGTCGTTATGGTTTGTGGACTATGAAATTACGGAACAGCATCGGGCATATGCCACTGAGCTTCATGATGTGCCTTCAAGGAGCCCTTGTTAATTTCCAGAACTCAGTGAATGGATTCTACCAGAGATGACCATTTGTGCTGATGTTTTCCAATTACTTGACACTATCGCCATATTCACAAAAATACTGACACTGGCGCAGTGTCAACGCGCCAGGCACTAGAGGCAGCCCTTGGGCACTGCGAGTGGTCTATGGATCAGTGGCAGCTCCAGGCGCACTCATTGAGTGCGTGCCCCAAGACAAAGATGCGTGTAGCGTGGAGAGAGTGAGCCCACCCTGAGGTTCCAGCCACAAGGACAACATGACAGCATGCACTCTGTCACTTTTCTTCTGAGAGCACATAACATGTAAACAGCTGTCAAGAAGTGCCAGGGAGACAGAGAGAATTGCGTGACCTCAAAGAGCTGCTTAGTGTCCTGGGGGAGCAGCAGAGTGATGGGCTTACCCCCTTCTGTCTCAGCCCAGAAGGACAAACTGCAAGAAAGAAAATAAGAAGAAATGGTTTTACATCTGATAATCCTCTCAGAAATCATTTTATTCTAAATATGCTGCTAGTCTAATTTGTCTCTGAATTATTTTTAGGCTTTAGGAGTGTATGTGTGTGCGTGTGTGAGTGTGTGTGTAAGAAAGAACAAAAGGCAGAGGCAGAGAGAGGCAGAGTGGTGCACAGACACAGGCGGAGGTGACCTGACTCCCTCTGTCCTGTACTTGGCACAGATCCTGCCGAAGTTTAGAACACAGACTGCTTGGACCTGCACACTTACATCCTAGGCTTCTTGGGCTAGAACAAGACTTATGGGAATCATCAAATTTCTCCTGAAGAGAGTACAGGATCACATGAGGGGACAATGTGCTGCGAGGCTGTGAAATTGTGTGCCAACAAACAAGCCCAGGAACCTGGGAATGGCGGAAAGTGATGGTCGCCCCACCTTCACCCTGCCGCTGTGAATACTGAGCACATAGTTTAAGATGAGACAGGAGGCAAACTCGCCGCTCTGGAGCACACTGTAGCCATGCTGCATGCAGCAGGTGGAGGAAGCCGTGGTCTGCAGGGGGCAAGAGCAGAGTAATCAAGGACCTTACTAGTGATTCCCTGAAGAGCTGGCATATGCGCTCCCTATCACACTCACTGAACCGGTTCAGTTCTAAAATATCAAAATAAAAATGCTAAGGGTTTTGCTAGGTTACACAGTATCCCTTTAAAATGCTTGTTCACCCAGAACCACTGAATGTGGCCTTATTTGGCAATGGCTTCTATGTCCATGTGTCTGGGAGTGGATTTTGACGCAGTCAGTGTTGTCCCTATAAGAAGCTCTTGCCACATAGATGGAAAGAAAAGGAGATATGAAGACAGATATGGAGGATGTCATTTGAGTGAAGGGTTAAGTCTGAGGCCCCAGGTCCCCAAAATGTTGGCATCTAGCCAAAGTGCAGGATTCTCCCCCAGAAATTGATTGTCTCCCCTCCTGACACCATGGCCCAGGCATTTGACTTCTAGAGCTGTAAGATGAAAACCTTCCACTGCAGTAAGCCAAAGAGTTTAAGGGACCTTGTTACAGAAATGACAGAAACTGCTATCAGGCCTGACTGCAGGCCGCGCTCCAGCGCGTGTCGTGGACGCGCAATTATACACAGCCCATCAGCACCAAGCACGGGCCAGGGAAATACCCAGTATGTTTCGGAAAGAAAAGAAAGAACATCCTGCAAAGGGCAGCAGGTGCTTTGGCAGAAGGCAGTTGGAAGCCCCCTGAGTACAGTGTGTCGTAGGGCCTTGGGCAGAACATTAATCAAAACCATGAGCATCCCTGGGTCTGCGTCTCCTCATTGTTAAAATAAGGTCAACAAAAATCTTTGTGTTTATTGCAAAGTTTTCTCTTTTCCCACAAAGACATTTTAAAGGTCAAGTGAGAAAATGTTTCAAGAAACTAGTCAGTAAGTTGTACAGTTCGATAGGATAGTAATTGCTTCTGTTACTAAGTTTGAGCTTGGTTATGGTCTCTAACAGTATTAAAAATATTCAAGAGAAAAACTCAGAGATATGTAGAAATGATAGCCTTTCCATGCTTTGGTAATATGTTGTTTAACAACATTCTATGAGAAACATACAAATAAATGAATATTAGCGATAAAGACAAAAAAATGCTTACAGTGAAAAGTCAACCGACTGGACAAGTGAACAGAAATTTGTTTCTCAGATAAAAATATCCATAATAAAATAAAAACACAACACTACATGCCAGTGATGGTGACTCTTTTAGAGACAAGGGCCCACAGAGCAGCTGAAACCGCCCTTGTTTATCCAAAGCACAAACACTGAACGTTGCAATTAAACCAAGGTGCTGAGGCTTTAGTTCAGAAAGAAAGAACTCATACGTTGGTATGCTCTGTCTTAAAGGAAAAAGTGAGCAAATTGTTTAGGTTTCCCATCAGTGATACATAACTGTAAATATGAGACAATGTGTTAGAGTTGTATTTAAACAATCAATGCTGAAAACTATATAAAGATATACAGTTAAATGCTCATATACATTTAGAAGTAATACATGTAGAAGTATTAAGATACATATATATTTGCATAAGACCATCCCTGAAAAATACAACCCATATCAAAAATCTTTCTAAATAAAATGTTACATCATTCTTTTTCTAGATTAAATGTGCTACAAGTCCTTTTGCATAGTAACAGTTCATACATTATTTCATATTATTTTGTATACACTTGTTGCTCTCCAAATGTTTTACCATGTTTGTAAATATGGTTAAGAAACAAAATTTAGTGCTGCAGAAAATCTATGCCACCCAATTCCCCCCAAAAATGAAGAAGATGCTTCCAGGAGATGAATTCATTCACAACTTGCCTATGTTAAAACCTATCCTGTTAAATAAATTTCCCAGTTCTTTAAAAATTGTAATTGCTAGATTGGCAATGGAAATAGGAATTCAAGATCTCCCAAGAGGAAATTGAATTCAGTTATTGCAAAGTTCCTAGGATTTTTAAAAACTTGGCTCATAAAAGTGAAAGAAAAAAATTTACATACAGTGGGCTTGTGTACAGACACACTGATGTTAAAGTCCGTGTGTGAGGCAGTGCCAATTCTGTCTCTTCCTCTCCCAGGCCAGAACCTGTTGGCTGCTCTTCGGCCCCTTGATAGCATGGGGTCATGTCTGCCTTGTGACAGCCTGGATCTGTTGGCCCCATGCCCCAGCCCTGGTAGGGGCTGAATTATGCTCCCCAAAATGAAATGTTGATGTGCCAACCCCCTTGGCCGGTGTGTGAGACCTCCTACAAGTAGGAAGACAGCATCCTCAAATAAAGATGAGGGCATTTGGGGGCCGATCTAACACCACTGTGTCTTCCTACGCAGAGAGAGGAGACACAGCGCAAGATGCGTGGTACAGTGACAGAGGACGGACACAGAGACTGTCATGATGAAGTCACAACCCAAGCAACACGGACGCTGTTGGGGAACAGGAGCAGCAAGAGGGAATCCTCTGCTCCTGGCTTTGGAGAGAGTTTGCCTGCCGCCTCCTGAGATCAGAGCCCTGGCCTTCTGAACCACAAAGAATGTAAGAGAAGGGCTGGATGACAACAACAGTGAACATTTACTTTGAAAAGTTATGACAGGAAAAGCCAGGTTGCCGTGAATGCCCCTGGCCTTCCCCCTCAATTTGAGGCCTCTTTCCCAAGTGTCCATGGGAGTTATGATAAAGTATGAGATGAGCCCTGCATCTCTCTTCTAAAAAGCAGTCGGTGTATCCTCATAGATCTCCTTCGCCAGAGCTGGCTCCATGCAATTTCTGGCCATGGAAGATGCAGGAATAAGTTCATGTTGACCTGATTCTGGACATGGTGGCAGATAGATCAGCACCATGAAAGACACTCACAATGAGGACTTCCAGAACTGCTGCAGAAAGTGCCAATACCAGCAGAAAGAGTGTGCTCAAAGCAAGCGTAGCCCTTCAAAAGTTGGATTCATAGCAATGTGTCTTTGGCTGTAATAATTTTTTTTTTTACTTAAACACACATTTACAAATCTCTGTGATCTTAAGCCACCCAGTTTGTGCCCCTTTGTTCTGGCATGATCCTGCCTAGCCTCAGAGCAGACTGGTGCTCAATAAGCACTTGTTACACAAACACTAATGACGGGTGCTCCCAGGCTGACCTCATCCTCCTCCTGTCTTTCCTTTATACTGAAATAAGATGAACTTTCCTGTTGGGCAGCTTCAGCTCCCCTCTCTTGCTCAAACCAGTGCAGATCATCTCCCACACAGAGTGCAGCCAATATTCATAGCAAGGGATGAACGGACCTTCCAGGCCTGGCTCTGACTATAGAGTCCTGATCCCTGATTCAGTGGCCTGTGTTCTCAGGCACCCTACCCTTTCCTCCAAAGCCATGGCCTCCTACACTCCACCCCACACGGTCACCCACACAGCCTTTGTCCCTTTGCTCCAGGTCAAATCCAGGTCACATGTCACATTCTGAGTGATGGCTTTTGCAGTTGATTTTCTGGGGCAGGAATTTGTATTTCTCTGCTTCATAAAAAAATCTGTACATCTATTTGCCCCCACATTATAAAACCTTTTGTATTCTACCTAATAATCTGCAACATTGTGAGTTACAAACATATTATGTCTCCTGGACTGAATTCCAAGCACCTTAGTGTTTCCATTTGGCAGGCCTTTGGTTATCTTGTGTAGGGACAGGCATGTTGCACAACCTGGGTTGGGTTTACTTGAGGGAGAAAAGAACCTGGTTGTTTGAATAAGGGTCAGTGGTCACAGGCTAATAAAATAGTATCACTCCTCTATATCAATAAGTATGGCATTTACATACTTAGTTCAAACATTTATAGAGTAATAGATCATACAACACACAGAGAAAAACTCATATAGTAGTTTTCCTTGGATAAGAAAACAATGACATGTTTGATCACCCCATTGTGTGTGTTTATGTGCACTGTGGACAGAGCTGGGTGAGGACATAAGCCCGAGGAGTCAAGCTATTGAAGACCTAGTTAGGCTTTCTCACGGTCCTTCATGACTGCCCTTTCAGCTTGTGTCTGCCAGGTTTCCTGTTGATTGCCCACTTACTGCCTGTATTTTATTCCCCCAAGTTCTTCTTTTTAACTCTATGGAAAAAAATACATCAAAATCTTAAAACAGAATGATAGGAGAATAACAATAGTTAATGCACTGCATGTTGTTATATGAAAAGTAGTTATCTAGAGTGCAAGATATGGGCATAAGAGCCAGCCAAATAGCTCAGTGGATTAAAGCACCTGCCAGCAGGCACAGGGGCTGGGGGTTCAATCCCTAGCCTGCTATGCTAGCCCCACACCCTGGGGCATGCTGAGACAGCAACTGAGACTGGGCATGGTGGCACATCCCTGTAATCCCAGATCTTGTAGGAGAATCACTATAAGTCTGATCTAATAGTGGGACCCTGAATACCCTGTAGACCTTTCCCTAAAATAAAATAAATAAATAAATAAATAATAAATAAATAAAAAGATGTAAATAAAAATTTCTCAAATGGTATTAGCCCAAACCTTTTTCTTCAATGAACTAACAGAAACTGGTAACATAATTATCTTGGTTTTTTTTCTCTTTTCCCCTCTTTCCTGTCATCTATCTTCACTCTGGTTCCTTTCTCTTCCCATATTGCAGGATCACTGTACTTCAGGTCCTTATTTACTCTTAGCTTCTCACACAAGGAAGCCAATCTGATGATTACACATGTGAGTCACATTTATTTCACTTATAAAAGAGAGTAGTGAGGGTGTGTGTGTGTGTGAGAGAGAGAGAGAGAGAGAGCAGATGCGTGCACACTTGTATACATACAGATGTTCACAAACACCTACCACTGTGCATCTAAAGTAAGTGCATATAACTCTTGCCTTTTGGATAAGTTACAAATACTCCCATCTAAAAATAGGAAATAAGGGCCAGTGAGATAGCTCAGCAGACTATGCCTGCCTAGGCAAGTTCAGGGACCAGCAATCCATCACTGGCCCCACCCCAGGAGCACAGAGCTAGCCACTGAGTCCAGGCATGGTGGCACACACCTGCAATTTCAGCACTGAGGCTGACAATAGCAGGATCACTGTGAGTCTGAGCTGGGTAGTGAGACTGTCTACCAAATAAATAAATAAATAAATTAGTTAAAGGGAAGCTTTCCTGCGGCCTTCCACAAGCACTTTGGAGCTCTTTTGCTATTGTCCCACCACAGGGCACAGAGGGGGTCCCTGGAATTTGTGTTTGCAGCTGAGGTGACTGCTCGGGAGCAGGGTTCCCCCAGCTGGGGCACACAGCTGGCAGACTGGGCTGAGCACACTTTTTTCCCTAAATCCCTGAGATGCTTTCTCTATGAATGTATCTTGGCTTGGTGCACCTACGTGTTTAGATTCAAATGTTCAAAGCAGAAGGCCTTAATGTAAGAATTATTTCACTATTTGTATAGAAAAGATGAAAATTAAAAATAACTGAAGCTTGATCCAGGTGTGACTGGATGGGAGGGGAAGCGGAGTCCACAAGTGCTCTTTCAGAAACCAAAATCCTGCGCTAAGTGCTTTCTTACGTCAGCACTCAGCAGGTACCAAAAAGCAATTCCGTAGAGCAGTAAGAATGACTCTCAAGGGGCCAAGCTAATGTCGCCCTGGAAATATTAAATGCTACCTGCAAAAAAGTCTACTATTGTGAAACCTAAAGCTTCAGATTATGACGACTAATTCAGGATGTCTTTTCCTTGCTTTCTAATCATCAAGCAATCTGACGTAAAGCTATCAGAGTTTCCTTTTTAGCCATATAGATTTGTCAGTTTAGGATTATATCAACCCTTATCCATTTTGAATTGCGTTCTAAATGCATCTGCACCTGACACACTTGTATTTAGAAGGAAAATGAGAATTTAGAAAGATTATTGTAGTTGTTCTATGGGCTCTCAATAGAATTCATAAATATCTACACATAAGCCTACAATGCTGACTTTCTTGGTCTGTAATTGCTATTGTGTTACCATTTTGAAAAGCATTATAAATGTCATCTGCATGTAAACCCATTAGAATATACCCTTGAGTTGCTCCCAAAAGAAGTACCAATGAACAATACCAACCAGGAGGGTCCCCCATCTAGGCTACCCCTTCCAACCCAGGTCCTTATAACAAAATTAAATTTTGTTTTCTTCAACTACCTCTCTAAGGGATACAGCATTGAATTTATGTCTGTTGCTTGCAAAAAACAAACATGTTTCAGTCTTTCAAATAATTTTCATTCCAGCTGAGCAGTTTAAAGATCAGACAATAGTATCCTAGGTAGACCAAGAATGTCTGCCTGAAATCATTGTTTAGGAAATTCATTATATTCCTTCTCTAATTTCCAACACTTTTATCAATAGTGTATTAGTTTTATAAGGTTAAGGATGGCCTTTATAAATAGGAAGACAATAAAATTAGAGGAATAATGGCTAGACTTAAAACACTTTCATTGGCAAGCAATAGGATGAGTCGAAGTCAGTTTTCAAGGGCCACCAACACACAGCTCCAGCTTTCTCACCCGAAGGGCGTGGCCTTACCAGGCACCGTGAGCATGCCAAGTGGGCTTCCTCCTATGTCTAGGAAACAGACCTCTCCCAGACACATCCCAGAAATAAAGCAGGAAGCAGATATTAGAAGTTCAAGTCTCACTGAGGAAATGTAAGAAAATAAAGCAACACACAGAACTTTAAAAATCCTACCTACATTTTAAAGGAAATTATTGCCTCAAAAATTGTTTCATCAAAATGCTTTTCTTCAATTGTACAGATCTAGAAAGACTATCTGCAATAGTTCTGCTGAAAAGTTTGTGGGGTATAGAGGGCCACAGTTAGTTGGATGACTTCAAGTAAAGAAAGCAATATTAGCAACCTGATCAGAACCCAATATTTAAATAGCAATGGCACCGTGCACACCCAAGGACGGACACATGGATAGATTTTTGCTGTAGCAAATTCCATGTGAAAGTATTGCTTCCACAGGACTCCCTTCTGCATCTGAAGTGTAGTTCAACCACAGCTCACCCCAAAATGGGACAACTGTAAGAAATATTCATGTAGATTCTCCTACAAGATGCTATGCTGTCTTCCATTTCTACTACATTGGAAAAGTTGAGGGCCGAGGAGATAGCTCAGCAGCATAAGTGCCTACCTAGCAAGCACAAGGTCCTCAGTTTGATTCCCAGTAGCAAAGAAAAAAAAATTCAACCTAAGTCCTAATATTTTGCAAATAAAATGTCTACATTTTAAATAAGAAATAAGAAAAAATTTACAGAACAAAGAAAAACGAAAACAAACTGTAAGCTGAACAAATCTTTCCTTCTGTCTCAGCAACTAGAAAAGTATGACATAAACATTCATATTTCTTCAATAAACTTTAATATTGTAAAACATAATATTATATTTGTAATCATTTTGTAAAATTTAATACTTCCATGACTAAGTTAATATATAGACAACTCTAAGATAAGAAACAAGCATAAAGTGTATTATTAATTGTATAAGCTATGTTGAATCAGAAAAAAAGTGAAATGAAACCCTAAGATGCACAGTTACTCTAATGAACAGCTATTACTCAGTAGGAAGCCAAAGACTTCTGAATGATACAGCAACCACCACAAACAAGTGAGCGAAGTCTCTGAGGGTGGCATGCACTGGTAAGCTCAGCACTCAGGAAAGCTGAAGCAGGAGCACCACGAGTTCAGTTGTCATATGGTCGACAACTTCTTACTATTGTTGTGGAATGCTGGACTGTGTTGGATTGTGGTGTCGAGTTCAAGCACCTAAGCTAGTTGAATGACAATGGAGTGCCCACCTTTGACAGGTGTAGACAAAGGAAGGGGTATAGAAAGAAAAAATCATGATGTGTGTGTATAGACAGTACAGTTGGGATAGATAACACTGTGCTTCTACATAATCCTATGAGAGACAAGATCTGCACTAATGGTGGTTGGACAGGATATTATATCGGCTTCTAGTACTATGGTCATCCACTAGGAAAATAATTATTGAATTTTTGATATAATTCAGGTATAAAAAATAAGATAAGTAAGCAGCTACACTCTTAATTTACTGATAAGAGACATATGCTATAATAATATGTGTAAATATAATATCGTGTATGCACCTTGTACGATACCAAAACATTATGAAAACAGTTTGTATTAATTTATCCAATCTGTCTTGTTAAGGTGTCTTGAAACTATCTGATTGATATTTGTACTTCAATAAAATAAAAAATAAATTTTAAAAAAATAAAAGACATTTCTCAGATTAAAAAAAAAAAAAAAAAAAAAATGAGTTCAAGCCCAGGCTGAGCAAGTTACTGATGTAGGAAGACCCTGTCTCAAAAGAAAAAATTAAAAAGAGTTGAGGACAAATCTAAGTGAAAAAACTGTGTCCATGGAAAAATCAATCTTAGGTGCGATTTAAATTTTTAATTGAAGCCGGGCGTGGTGGCGCATGCTTGTAATCCCAGCACTCGGGAGGCTGAGGCAGGAGAATTGTTATGAGTTTGAGACCAGCCTGGGCTACAAAGTGAGCTTAAGGCCAGCCTGAACTGCATAGTGAGACCCCGTCTCAAAAAGACAAAAAAAAAAAAAAATTTTTTTAATTGACTTGTGCGGATAGTTTGTGTCTTTAGTTCAAATCTCAAGAATGATTCTTTCATAAACTTTGCTTTCATTTCCATATTGAAGCATTTTGTGCATCATTATTAGGACCTGTCCGAGTCTACCGTGGCCTCTGATTGCTCCCACTGCATGGCACACTGAACCCCTTCTCCAGAATGAGAATGTGAATGAGAGATGCTCAACCTTCGGAGTCAAGTTTCAAAGACAGTACAAGCTTCTTCAGTTAGACATAAATGCAGATTTCCCAGTTTCCCATGTTGTCTACTTTTTCTTTGCAGGAAGAGCTACAACAAATCTACCTTAAGAAAATAAGAAACATAAAAATTGATTTGAAAATTAAAGACCAGATGAAAAAATGGCATGGGTACAAATTACCAGAAGTTAAAAGTAAATAATAAACTCCCCTGCAAATGGTAGAATTTAAAATGAACAAATTGGAATATTTTCTAAATGCACATATGGTATCTTACCCTTTAATAAATTGGTGTTAGTACCAACAGCAAAAAATGAAGAGAACATTTATTAAAAACAAAACCAAGCCGCAGAGTAGATAAAATAGACTCAAAGATGGGTGCAAAACTCAGGATTTGTTGCTGTAGTGCTTCTAGCTTAAATAGGGAAAAAGCCTGAATGTTAGTTTAAGGGCCTCAGAACTGCCGGTGGAGAAGCAGTATGGATAAGCAGGCATAACAGAAGAGTCAGGAAGTGAAGGTCACCCCTTCTTAAAGAGTGTTCTGCCTTCAAGGCGTCCGTGAATGGGATCCAAAGCAAGAGCTCACTGAGCTTTCCCGGAGAGCTCTGGAGGGCCTGCGCACCCGCCCCCCACGCCCGCGCCCCGTTCAGGATAGACCGCGTAGAGCAAGGAAAGTCATCAGCCACCACGAGGGGTGAAGCTGGCCTTCACCACAGAACTGCGGCTCAGCCCTTGCCAGGAGCTCGGCAAACGTGGGAGGGCAGCTGCCTTGCGCCTCTCCTGTTCTGGACACTTTCAGCTGCGGTGATCCAGGTCCATACCTGGCTCAAAATACTAGAAGGCTAGCAGGGCCCGGAGAGCTGAGGTATGCATGTGGACACGCACAACTGCACGCTCATGCCCAAAGCGAGAGGCGGATCCCATTTGTCAATTTCAACAACCTTTTCCATGGCTGATCTTAAAAATTATGTTTTTCCAAAATTAATTTCGTTAAATTGAAAGCAAATTTCCGCAATTAAAGATCTCCTATATTATGCTTCGATGAACCTCAGTGCATAAAAGATTTTCAGTTCTTTCCCTCAAGAAAAAAATACTTAAAATTAATTTATTTTCCATTACATTAATCAAAGATACTTTTAACTAAAAGTGTAGTAAACACAGCACATGGCCAATAGATAATAAAATTGTTTTTTTTCTATTAAGTCCTGTTTGCACTGAAATATGAAAGGGATTTGTGTGCACTTAGGATTCCAAAAACTAGTGCCAGAAAGCAATTTACTTAGAATCAAAAATCTTGCTGCAGATCTTATTTTCATTTGTACTGGTCCTAAGTGCTTAAAGATATCATGCAAGGCCCCTTTCAGGACTTTGATCTGAGTATCAGTGACAATAATGCAAATACTTCATCACACCACCATAATGGGATTATTGTAAGGGTCACATTTTTAAAGAGAATATATGTTTTACAACATAAACCAGGATCATATCGGTATTACATGGATAAGTACTTGGGTTAGTATTCCTGGAGGCTTAAATATACCAATTGCAGAGGATTAGTCAAAACCAAGGTAAAAGGGACTTTTGTATTTTTTAGTAAAAAATTTTTTTTCATTTTCTCCGTCACAGGGTACCCAAAGTATGAGTGATCATGGTAGATATTTAATTACAAAAAATATATGAAAGTAAGAAACACAGTGAAATTAATCCCCCTCAAAATACTCCCCTTCAAACTTTCTTTTTTAATAGTTATAAAATTTAAAGGTATATTTTATTAAGTTTATTGGCAAAACCCAAATATAACATAATGATCGTATTCACCACAGAAAACTTGTGCATGATCTGTCTTAATGCCTTTTTTTCCCAAACCCTCCTTCCTCCCTTCAATCCCTCTTCTCTTCTGCATGTTTAAAGCTTTGTTTCCATTTCATCTATCTTTTGTGGTTTTTTTTCTTCTTTTCCCTTCTTTCCTTTCTCCCTCCCCCTCTCTGGTTCCTTTTCTTTTTGAGTAATTTTTTCCTATTTCATAACATTTATTTACATTTTGGACCTTACTTTTCAGTTTCTCATACCAGAAAAGCAATGCCATTTATACATGACAGACAAATTTATTTCACTTAGAAGTGTAATCTCATGTTACCTAGCATTACCCTTCTTTATCAGTGAGTAATTTTTGAGTAATCTCTACACTGATTTCCACAGCGGTTCCACCAGTCTAACTCTCACTGAGAGTGGAGAAGTGTTCTGTTTTCCCACAGCCCCCTCAGCATTTGCTAGAGGTTGATTTCTTGATGTAGCCATTGTCTCTTGAACAAGACAGAATTTCTACAATGTTTTAATTTGCATCTTTCAAACAATCAGTGACAGAAAAATCTGGTGCCGCGTGATGTAGGGAAATACAGAACCTTGGAAATAGCATTGCAGTAGAAGTCAGAAAAGACACCCAGAATCGTGACAAGCACATGGCCGAGGACCCTTCTCGCTTTGCGTTTTGGGCCACCAAGAGCTGAATCATGATGGCAAAACTCCTGTCCAACACAAAGCAATGTTTTGGGTAATTATTGTCATAGACGGCATAGTAGTATGGGCACAAATAACACGGGAACAAAACCTTCAAAGACAGTCATGTTCAAAGGCATAAATCAATACTGGCATTACTTGAGCCAACATTTTTACCTTAGTTCAGAGTTATCAGTTTATATTTTGAATAAAGACTCTGAATCATGATATGAGTTTAAAAAAATAAAACAGTATTTGTGAAAAGAAAATGCAGCTCTGAAATTCCAGTGACTCAGTCCCTCAGCATCAGAGCACACAGCCCTCTGCACAGGTCTGTGCTCAGTACAGGAGGATCAGCATTTAGATAAAGAAATCCCAACCACTTCTGGCAAGGATGAAGTGAAACCACCTGTCACATATTTCTGCTGGATAAGGGCATTACTACATCGCTTATCTACAAAGATCTTCCAGAATTAGTAATCCTATAACCTTTGACCCTGCCATCTCTCATGTGGATGCTTATCTGCACAGATGTAGGTATGAGGTATTTTTATAGTGTCAAAATAACAGTGGTCCACCACATATGGCTACATGGAAAAATTATTCAATTTTCAACTTTTGCCTTACAAGGCTTTCTGTTGTATAAGCTCATTTTAATTTTTCTATTAGATAAAAATAATTAACTTTGAAAAATTAGGACACAGAAGGTTACTACTGAGGTAGTTTAATTTTCTTTTAAGTGGCTTTAAAAAGGGGTAAGACAGACATTTAAATAAACTCTAAGACAAGTTAAGGGGAAAAACACTCAATAGGAAAATTTTACTCAATGTCACTAAGACACATTAGAAATGACATGAGTAACTGATGGGTGGTTAAAGTTGAACCAGAAAGAATTTTGGTACAATAAGTGGATTTTTTCCTTCTGTTTCAAAAATGTTGTACATGGCAGAGGCTAGGGATAGATAGATAAAACAAAATGTGACTAGACAAAAATTCACTTCCTCCAGTTGGCCAATTCTAAACAAAATAGTGAGGAGTTCCCATCTTACTTGAATGATTGAGAATTCATTCCATTAAAATGCCTTGTTACATCTAATTTTTGTGGCTTTTTTATATGTGCAGGTAAAGGGAGGTAAAGCAATTTAGAAGAAATAACAAATGTATTCATTAACACGTCTAACTAACTCCTGCACACAGCTATAATCTTAACTTGGTAATATTCCAAGGTATGTTGCCAGATAATTTAATAGCTAAAGAACACATTTATCAATAATCAATCTTGAAAAGGTAGAACAAGGTCACATCTCTTACACATAGAGATGGTACCTTTGTGGTAGGATCACAATGAACGTCCACATAAGTCAATTTGTACATGATCGTTGCCAAAGCAATTGAGTATTTTCTTTGTGGAATTCTGACTTTCAGCAATACCTCCCAAGCAGACCTACGTGCCACTCAGGCTTGGATTAGCACATACACAGCCTTTCTGAAACACATGGCAATAGTAAATATGTTTGCATATCACATGCTTGCTGGTAAAACTATAAGTCACAATTAAAATATAAGCAAAACAGGCAAATAAAGAATGCTAATAACTTTCCTTGTTTAATCTGTGAATTCAGTTTCTTTCTATTTTACTGTATCTATTACACTTTTCAGGTTTTATTTCTTCTTCCAGGTTCTTACACTAGGGAGACAATACAATGTTTATACAAGTGGGTCTGATTTATTTCACTTATGAGTGGAGCCTCTAATTGCATTTACTTACCTATAATGCCTTTAAGATTTTTTTTATTTTTTTTTTACTTTTTTTTTTTTTTTTGTGGTACCCGGGATTGAACTCAGGACCTTGTGCTTTCTAGGCAAGTGCTTATTCTACTGAGCTATCACCTCAGTCTGTCTTTCTTTATAGTTGAGTAATACATCATTGTATAAAAATACCACATCTTTTTCATTCATTCCTCAAGTGATGGGCATTTTGGTTGTTTCAAAGATTTAGCTTTGACAAATTGTGCTGCTATAAACATGGGTGCATATAAATCGCTGTGGTATGATGTTTTCAATTCTTAGGAAAATATTCAGATGGGAAACAGCTCGGTTGAATGGGATTTCCAGGCCTAGTTTTTGAGGTGTCTCCACACTGATTTCCATAGGGGCTGTACCGGTCTACACTCCCACCAACAGTAGAGAAGGGTTCCTTTTTCCCCACAGCCCCTCCAGCATTTGCTATTGGTTGATTACTTTATGATAGCCATTCATTCTGGGATAAGATGGTATCTCAATGCTATTTCAACTTGCATTTGTCCAACATAAGGATTAAATAACAAAGATCAGACAAAGGAAAACAGGAGAAAAAGAAGGGGGAAATGCATGCAAGTATATATGTAGAAGGACTGAGAGGATTGTTCTAATAATTCCCATTGTTTTTTTGAAAATAGCAGTTAATGTTTAGAATTTTCACCATGACTAACACTGTATTCTGATAACTACGATGTAAGCAACTACATCAAGGGCAGCAATGTTTGAATACCTGTTATCTTGGTCTTCTAAATATGTACCATTTCTAATGTCTTATCGATTAGTATTATACTCTCTTTAAAATAATTTCTAAAGTTAAAAACATTAAGCTCTCTTGAAAGCAAGTGGTAACATTCAAATATCTGTACAATCTTGCATAACTGTATCTATTAATCTGAGCAGCAGATTTACGATAAAATTAGATAGTATAACAACCATTGTTAATTAGTTATTCTTGTTTTGAAAATCTATAACATACGTATTGTTCTATGTTATCCTGTTTTTGTCTTTGTTTCTGCTTTTATTTTACTCTTCAAAATAAAACTAAATTTTTAAAAAATAACTTTCCAATGACCGTCAAAATAAGCTATTGAAAATTCTTAAAGTAAGGCTGGCTAAAAACTCAGCAAATTAAAGTGCCTGCAAGCAGGCACAAGGGCCAGGGCTTTGATCTTTGGGCCTGCCATGCAGACCCTGCCCCCAGCATGTGCTGAGAAGTCAAATGAGCCTTGGCGTGGTGGTGCGCGCCTGCAATCCCAGCTCTTCTGAGGCTGTAAACAGGCAGATCACTATGAGTCCAATCTTGTAGTGTGATCCTGAATAACCTGTAGTCCCTTCCCTAAAATACAAGAAAAGAAAAAAGAAAAATCCTTAAAGTAACAAGAATGGTGAACTTTTTAAAAACACAGATTAACCAAAATAAAACTATCTCAATATTTCACTCATTTTCAATCAAAGTTTATGTATCAGTTAGGATTTTACTAGAGAAATAGGCATAACACAATATATATAAATGTATACCAAGTTACAAAACTGGTTTATGATGGTCAGCTACAGACTTGGGTGCAGAAGTATACAGAGGCATCATTGCATGGATACTGAAGATCTCAGCCCTACCTAGGTCTGCAGCCCCATAAAGTGGTCCACGCAAGTGTGCATCAGGAGGCCAATGGTCTGTGAAAGAAACCTGAAGAGTCTATGCAGAAGGATGAAGGAGACAAGGCAGAAGCCAAAGAGTGTGCGGCAGCCCATAGATGAGGTCCAAGCGGCCGGTGATGACTGGGGCTCCTCTGGATAACAGAAGCAGACCACCCTACCTCATTGCCCTTGTCTAGGCCACAAGCCACTCCAGGGTGGGATCTCCATAATCCTTGGGTACAGAACTGCTGGGTTGGCTGGGTTAAGCTTCTTAGAAACATCTCAAATGGACACAATCAATTAGCCACTGCATCTCACTAACCAATGGGTGGAGTGTGGAAGGAGATGGCTTGGTCCACAGTACAGAATATGTGGAGACAGTACAGGTACTTGAGCCCTATGCCTGATGTCATTTATACCAGATTAACCTCTTTATTCAACCTAATCGACCCAATGCTTGCTGAGCAAGCAATAGCTACCAAAGGAGTTTGCCCCCTGGTTAATGATACAATAATTCCTTTTTGCATTTCTTAGTATTAAGTATCTAATAGATTTAACCTCTTAGGTAGATTGTCACTCCTTCTTTCAGAAAGATAGATATGGAAATATCTACAGATTAGTTTACCCTCTGAAATTAAGGTCTCAAGGTGAAAGGATTTCATTTATTTACTCTCACTTCTTCAACATAGTATGTGAACCACTCTTGTTTTAACATCAAATAAATATTCTACACTCCACAGATACATATCCATTGAAATTACAACAGTATGTAGATGAGCCACAGGAAGTAGCCCAACACAGCATACATTCCAGGCTCTGAGTCAGCCATTAGAGTGTGAAAGTCACTCAGCTTAAGCTTTGATCACTGGTAAGACCACGGCCAAAATCCTCGTACATTCTCTAAACATTATATGCAAATATTTACAATGCAGTTTTCACCAAGAGCATAATGCTGGAGACATGCTGCCAACCACATGCAAGAAATGTAAAGAGAACCTACAATTTCTATGGCGATTTTGTCTAACTGTTGTCTCTAAAGAGCCAGTAAACAAGTTTGCCCTAACATGTTTATTGTCGCGTTAAGACACTATGTCTGTTGTGGTTAAAATTGGTGTATATGTTAAGTAATGCCTTCTTTGAGTAGTTTGCTCTCACAGTTAAACAAGTGTTTAGGCAAATGTACACTGAGATAGATAGAAACAGACTAGAATATACGCTTTTGCACTGGAACAGTCTCTCAGCTTTGTAACTAAGACCATGCAAAGATCTGAAAAGAGAAACCCAAATTTACTGCTTTCTGACCACTTCGCTCCTGAAGCAACCATATATAAAAATGACTGACCACTGTTTTCTAATGAGCAGCACACTGACCTGAAGTCAATACGTTTCTGTGCCACAAGCCCCCAGCCCATCTTGCATGTGGTTTCCACAGCCATGTTTCCCCAGCAAAGGCTCTGTTTGTTTCTCCTCCACCCTGACGCCCATCCACTCTTTCCTCAGTACCTGCTTCCTCAAACTATACTTTCTTTCACCAGGATTTCTGGGCCATCACTCTGGAGTTTCATGGTTATTGGATCTTCCCCACAGTCCTCTCTCACACCTTCCTCTGCTGCATCCTGTGGAGTTCTGACTTCCTTTCTCATTTTCTCCTGAATTACACAGATGGACTCCACAGAAGAATGACTACTACGTTGCAGCAGACCCTGGCTACACACAGCTAAATCTTCCTCACCAGCTGAGATCTCCAAATTCTCCATTCCAAGTGCTGCTGGAATTACCCATTTTGAGTCCCATGTGGGCCTCAGTCTGAACTGTTCTAAGCCAGTGCTATCCACTTCTTTCCCCTCACAACCCTTCATACTTGTTCATTTTCCTGTAAGTCCTGTTCCAGTGAGCAGAACTCTTCTCGAGACAGACATACACTTAGCAAGGGGAGCTGGAAATCACAGAAAGCAAAAGCATTTAATTCACATTTAAAGCTTCACCAAGATGTGACATCATGATAGAGTATTGATCATCAATAAATAATTTCTTAAGGAAAATCTTAGAAGTGTAGAAATTATCCAAAAACAGAAAAAGAAGGAAAAACTATATAGCATTCAGATTTTTTAAAAAGCCAGTTTTGGCTTTGTTTTGGGAAACAGAAGGACAAATCTTTTACTTGTGCTGCATTGAGTTTGGAGGGAAAGCCTCCAAGAGGTGACAGCAACAGGCTCTCGATAAAGATGTTTTCAGCGACTTCGTGAATGATCTCACTGACCAAGGAACTAGAATGCTACATTGAAGCCACTAAAGGGTTGACATTTTCAGGCTTTCGGGTGACATTAGCTAATCAGTTACATATGAGCAGTGAAAAAACAAAACAACTTAGTCTACTCGCAAGGCTATAGACTTTGTGATATGGCAGAACTCATTCTGCATCTTGTTCCTGACTATGTGACCATGGACAGCTTGCCCACTTACCTGGCTGCAGTTTTCCCACTTAGAAGTGGGTCTGACTATTTTCATCTTGCATCTCCTTGCCCATTTCAGAAACTGTGAGATGTGTGTATAAAAATTGTTGCATCAAACACAGTGCAGGGCTGTAGAGTGAGAACACGGATTTGAGTCTAGGGGTAGCTGAGGGAAGGAGTATCCAAGCTGACCCCTTGGCATCAGCATCAGAACAAGTGACAGGAGCAGGTGAAGCATCTATGTCATTACCAAGCTGTCTGCGTTAATAGGATGCAAACAAACCCAACTTTCAAGGACCACTGCCTCAGATGATGATAGTAATCTATATGTTGTACTCACTTCTATTACTCAAAGTGCTTTCAAACCTTCATTGCATCCAATCTTATAAATCAGGGCAACTGTGATGCATTCATTTATTAACCCAGCAAAGGACCAAGCCTCAGACATTATGTGGAGAGCAAGGAGATGGAATGGAAAAGAACTCAAGGCATTCTTTATTCAGTCGTGGAATATACAATGTGCATGACAGGCCTTACTCAGATACTAACTAGCACAACTCTAAAATTATATTGCATGTGTAAGGAAAGAGGGAGATATATCACTATGAAATATTCATGCAAGTTTCACTGGCATGGAAACTGTAGTTCAGCAAAAGTCAGTGGACATCTTAAATCAACTTCATCATCCATGATCAAAAATAACAAAAAAAAAATGGGATTTGTTTTACAATGAATATTACACCATCTATGCAACTGTTCTTATCAAATCCTTCCCTGGATGTGTCTAGACAACATAGGGCAGCAGGTGGCCAGAGCTCCCAAGAGATGAGGTGACCTTGAATTTCACGTGCTAAGAGTTCCAAGAGAAGACAACCCATGCCCAAGCGTGACCTGGTCAGGGTCACAGCTATGGCAGAGCTAGAGTTGTGGGCACATGAAAGGGCAGACAGGGCAGCACCACGGAGCACAATGCAAATAGCATGCCTGCGGGACACCCATCTGCAGTGGTGGGTGTGGGAGCGCTTTTCTTGGGAAATCACAGGACAAATCCTTACAGTCTTCGTGCATATCCCGAAACCCAGAAATTGTATGTTTAAGAATTAAATTTTAAAATGCATGCTAAAAAATGGATAATTGTGTTTATTTTGAAATATTACTTATAATTTTAAAATATCAGAAACAAATGTCTAACATGAAAAGAACATTTATATAAACATGGCCTACACATAAAATTGCAAGTATGCAGCCATGTAAAATTATAGTTCTAGAAACAAAATCACATAGTCACCACATTAGGCTAAATGAAAACTATAGATAGACATGGTTCTGTCTGTAGTTGAGTCAACACAAACAGAAGTCATGTGCTCAAGCGTGTGTGTGTGTGTGTGTGTGTGTGTGTGTGTGTGTGTGTGTGTGTTTCTACATGTCCAGAGAATACACAGGTAAATGTAAACAAACATGCAAATTTGCAATGATTAATGTTCCTCTTATTTTTATCCCTGCCATGTACACTCAATGATGAAGAAAAGGAAAACAAATTTTTTAGACATAATGGCAGGCATCTATAAAAAAGAGAATTTCCTGCAGAGCCACATCTCCTCTGGCTGACTCCCAGGCCCCAGAACTGTGTTGAATCTGGAGACAAAATCAATGGAGAGAAATCGCCACCTGGAAAGTGAGCAATAAGAACCCAGTGTCACAAAGAAATCTTTGCAAGGGCAGAAGTTTCTTTCAGAAGCCTCGCACCACAGCACGTGTAGTACAGATAAGATCTTCACAGACCCTTAAGATATCCTATTAACTATGTCTAAATTTAAAGACTTTTGGAAAGATAGCCATAAAATTATGGGGATATGTTTTAGAGTAGAATCATTCCTGAAATGTCAAGCTGTACTGGCCTCCGCTGGGGATGCGCTTCTTCAGAGGCTCGGACCCTGTTCTCTGGCCTCTCTCCTCACATTCGCTACTGTCATTCATGCTGCTTTCATATGCATCCACTTACTTGCAAATGTTGGGCCATATCTGTATTTTAGCTCCACTGTCTAGTATGAAGCCAGTATAGGCCACTATGACATCCCAAAATTGTATTGTAAGACCCTATGTTTGCCTAGCAAACACCTCAGGAAGCCTTTGATTGCTGACAAGTGACAATCTGAACTTGTGACTGTCTTGTGGAGTGACACAACATAGCTCATTGGGTCCTCAGAGCCCCCTGCCAAGGGCAACACAGGAGGCCCACCCAGCTGTTGACCATCTGCCTAAGTGACAGCTGCCAGATGAGAGGAGAGGAAGCGAAATGGGGGTCAACTATTAAATAAAGGAGGATTTCTTGGAAAGCAGCATTGACTTGGATTACTCATGTGACTTTTTAATGTCTTGGAGGTTTTCATTTGAGATATTTTGGGAGCAATAAAAAAGACAGATAAAAAATATTCCCAGATGAATATGTGTAGTGTGCTAAACACAAGTTACTTGGGCTTCGTACAGAAAACACACTGAATTGATTTATAAATATACTTGTTCCATCCACACTTCAAGCTCAGACACATCAAAGAATCAGTAAATATAGCCTCGTGTCTCCCACAGTGGGATAAAGGGCACTTTAGCTCTGTTGCAACCTCTTGCCACCCCATTGTTTGTGGTGTACTTCTCCAGGGCTGTGCTTGTAGGAACCTCTTACCTTCAGGCCAACTCTGGAAATTGGGTAATGGCAAAGCAGTGAATGTAAAGTGGTAGAAACTTTATAGTTTTCTCTCCAAATTTTGAGATATATCCAGAAATGAAAACAGTTCGTAGAAGTGACCAGAATAAATTAGATCAATCTTTCACTGCAGTTTTCTTATCCCACTTTGAATTTTATAGAAAAAGTTGGTTTTCTTCTTTCTCTGTCACCCCAAATTTCTTGTTACATATGGTTTTCAAGTCTAGGGTAAGCTTCTAAACTCAACAAACAAAACTCAAAATAGAAGCTAACAATGGAGACCCTGTGAACTGTTGTTCAAAATCGAAAATGGTAATTAACAGAAGATTCAGTCAAGGTGGTAAACGTATTTAATATTTCCTTTAGAGAAGGTTGAATCCTGCATAAAGTGTGCATAAAGAGACATTTTTTGTACCTCTCATCCATCTTCCTAATCAAATCCAGATCAAGCCCATAACACAAACATGGACTTAAAATGGATTAAGGGAAGAAATCAGAGTGAAAGGCATTAGTTGAAACCCATGAATCTCCAAATCTTTTATTATCAGAAAACAGGCATGGAGTCACCTCTCTTCAGACACCAGCAGACAGCACTGAGGCCTGAGGGTTATTTCTGGGACAAGTGTATCAGAAACTTGCCATGCAGTTCTGTAGCTTCTCCTTGTAGCAATGCCAGTAGATTTAGAGGTTTGGGGATATGTTTTTCCACCTACATTTTATAATGGGGTCCACTTCCTCCTTTTTGGCCCATTTTGGTCCTACCAAAGCCAAGGCTTGATCTAAACTATCAGTTGTGAGGTGGAAATTTAACAAAAACTGACAAATGCAAACACTGTAATTTGACGTACTCTCAAGTATTTGATTTGGCTTTAACTTAACTGGTAAAATATGGTGTTGCGATAATAAGCAGAAACACTGAACCACCACCTCAGACTTGGAGGCAGATTTATTTCACATTGATAGGCACTGTTGGGATCCTTCCTAAAATATCAGGCCCTGCTCTCTGGGGGCTTCGGGCTTATATGGGATAAGCAAGCAGGAAGTGCAGAAGCAGAATGACTTGCTAGTTGGGGTTAGTTCTTACAATACATATCACAGTGACCAGCTGTGCATCACATGACCAGCTGTGCATCACATGACCAGCTGTGCGTCACATGACCAGCTGTGTGTCACATGACCAGCTACAAGCCACAGCCACTTCCAGGAAATGGAAGTGCTGAGATCTGTAACAGGACCTGCTACCTGGGCAAATAACAAACTGAACTATACTGGTGGGGGTGGGGGGCATTTTCTGTTATAATGTAACCTATTTTAGTATATTTACATTTTCAAAATTCAACTTGTGTAGTTCATGACTTTTCTATCTTGTAGAATTTCTCACATAGTGCTTTTTCATTATGGGAAAACACCTAGATACAAACCCAAAAATGATTTTTTAAAAAAAGCAATTCATGTTTATATGGAACTTCTATAAAACAAAAACAAACGAACTAAATCTGAGCAGTAACATTCGTCATTATTATATTCTACACACACACACACACACAATTCAGTACAGGCTCAGTGTTACATCACCAGATCTCCTCAGAAAATAATGAAGACCAGAAGTCTGGGAAATTGGAAATATATACAAGTGTCTCTATATGTTGTTGTAAAACTAAGAAATATAAAGAGCAAAAATGACAGCTATAGTAATCTTATAAATAGCTAATCTTGTTGTTTCTCTGTATGCCACATTGAGCAGACCTCGGTCAGGCAGAAATGAAGTTTAAAGCAAAATTCATTCTAAAACCACAAACATAGCAACAAATTGTGAAGGTTTTACATAATAGGATGAGGATGCAGTGGAATGATCCTTCATGGAGTTGTTACAGAGATCTCTAAATTCAACAAACAAACAGTAACAGGCACTGGCTTAACAATTCCCAAAGCTCCACGAGCAGCTGAACACTGGTCCTAGCAGGTACTTAGAATAGTTCAAAGCTATCCTAACTCTTCCTTCCTGCTCCTAGAGGAAGAGGAAAGCATTGTTCTCTCTCTCTCCTCTCTTTCTCTCTCTCTCTCTCTCTCTCTCTCTCTCTCTCTCTCTCTCTCTCTCACACACACACACACACACACACACACACACAGGAATTCACTCAGGAGATATAAATTTGGATGCAATTCCCTAAGTGAGCAAATAGTAGTTCAGTGTTACAGAAATGGTAAGCTCTGCCTCCTTGGATTCTGGGTGGCAACTTCACTATTCTCACCTCATTTAGATCATCTAGTAAGTTATTATGCCAGTTTTCTTGTGGCATGTTACATTTTCTGATGTGCTATGTTTTACAAAAATATTTCCTAGTTTATAGCCAAAAAGTTTAGCATTCATAAAAAAGATTTTTTTTTTCTTCTGGTGAGTTTTTTGTTGCCTGAAACTTAGCTTTTATTTTGTACCAGAACTGCTAGAAATCCCAAGTGAGCAAAGATGATTCGTTTTTAGAACATCTCTGTCTGGTTCTTCAAGAATGGTTATGGCTTCCCAGATGATGCCCCTGCAAGGCCTTTTGAATGTCATGAATTCTTATTCTACTATTTATGTTGCAAGGTGATTTGGAAAGAATTACAGTTTCAGTTTCCTTGTCTTAGAAATGGTGATTATTGAGATTACTCATGAAAGTTCTAGACCAGCACATGCTTAAAGATAATGCTAACATCAGCGGGCCATACATAATGCCGTCAGAGTCCGGCCCTTGGCTGTGGCCTCCCTGAACGTCACAGTAAGCCATGGTAAGGATGTGTGACACTGTCTGACCCGGGCCTCACTCTCACAGCTGTTGAACCACCTAGTGTCTCTGAAGACGGTACAAGTATCATACGTATCTACCAACCTGGGAACCCCATGACCCCAAGCAAGGACAGGGCTTCTCTAGACATGGCAATAAGCCAAGTATTTCCTGTAGTTTGTAAAAGAATCACTGGTACCAGTAACAGTGACCAACTAACTGTCATCATCGAATAAACATGAGAACTGCAAAGCTAATTCCTTTACCCACAGTGCTGCCCCTGCCCTCCTTGACATCGTCTGGGCTTGTCATCTTAGCAGGAAATCATCTTCTAAACACCCAAGCACCCATAACCATCCCACTCTAGGGTGGTGGTGAAAGTCCTTCCTGGACTGGCGTGTTTCCAAGGGATTTCCTGTGTTTCGTTCTTACTCCCAACCACTGTCACACTTGGAGCGCCACAGCTGAGAGCCAGAGATGTGTAGCTGGGTAGCAGCTCCTGGGTACACCAAAAGCAAGAGAGCCAATGCAAGAACAGCCATGCACATCCTGGCTGTGCGCCAGTGCTAGCACACAGGAGGGGCATGCTCAGCCACCTGCAAGGCCTTCGGAGATCTAAGTCCACATATACAGCTATCCAAGGCCTGCAGAGAGCTAAGTCCACATATACAGCTGTCCATGTATACCAGAATGAAAACAAACAACAAAAACACAGAAAAATACAGTTGTAATTTTCTAACACTGAGAAAGCATGCTTGATACGTGTGCTTCATAAAGTTCTTTTCCTCTGTCCACTGACTAAAGCACTTCGAAGAGGTGAGCCCGAGGGCAGAGAGGCAATCCATTAGCCACAGTCACCCGGCTGCCACCACGGTTATCCTCTAGCTGGAATGGCAACAAAAAATAACTTGAAGCATGACCCTACTTGTGCTGTCTTTTCTTCTTTCTATTAGGGTTCAGGGGCCACCCCACACCTCAGGCTCCTTCCTGTGCCCCTTGCACTGTGTAAGTGGCTCTTGCTGCATCCTGC
>PVKA01028861.1:0-12358 GCA_004027165.1 Ctenomys sociabilis
TCAATCCCTGGTTCTACCAAAAAAAAAAAAAAAAAAAAAAAAGGCTACACCACATTTGCTTCTGCAGTGTCCCAGCAGGCCACCCACCCATGGTCCCCGACAACCCCCAAGGGCAGTGTGCATGTGAGGCCTGGTCCTAGCCACCATGTGTCAGTGAGGGGAGGACCCCTGCTCTTGACTGATAGCCATGAACAGGAAAGCAATGACATCATGGTACCACGTCCCTCCTGTGGCCAACGTGGCTGCCGCCCTCACCTGGGAATCTGTGCTGCCTCTGTTCCATGGACAGGAGCATGAGCACTCACTTTATGTCTCAGGAGGAGGTTCTGCCCCTGAGAGGCAGCGTGGTGCAGAAGTCCTGAACGCAGTCTTCTTGGCAGGTGACGAATTCCCTGACCATCCGTGCCTAAGTGTGGTCAACTGTCATATAGGAACAACAACCTGTCACACCTCTGCCCTGAAAATCAAATGGCTTAGCACATGTTATGCAGAGATTAGAGCAAGGTCTACTGAATGCAGGAAACACTCAATAGACGTGAGTTCACTGAAGAAAGGACTAAGGGGTGTTGTGAAATGGATGCTTATGGTCCCCTAAAATCTCACTTCTAATGAAATAGTATTTGGAGGTAGATTTTTGAGAAGTAAGTAGACCTAAGTCCTGAAGGGAAAGCTGCTATGATAGGATGACTTTTCCATAAGAAGACAGAACAACCCTCCTCCATGGGAGGGCACAGCAATGATGCAGCTGTGTGCCACCCACGAGCCCTCACGAGGGACCAAACCTACGGGTCCCCCATATTGGATTTTCTGTCCCCAGAACCACGCATTAGGTCTTTTGTTTATGTCCCCTAAGCAAGGATCCAGGGAGATGGCTCAGTGGAATAAGTGTCCCCTTATTATAGCAACCTGAGCTAGTGCACAACAGGACTATGCTATCATTCTCTAGAGAAACATCCATAGGATGTGTGCGTGCTTGTATGATAGTGCTTAAAGAGAGTTGAGTACAGAGACAGAGATTTAGCCTGGAGACTTGGCTCACACAATTGTGGGGGCTGAAAATCTAGCCTTCACAGGTCACGAACAAGCTGGACACCCAGAGAACAGCTGGTGCTGCAGCTCCCACGTGAGAACGAGCAGTCCCCTCTGCACACATTTGAGCACAGAAGCCCCTCCTCCTCCACGATCCTTACTGTTTTCAAGACTTTCCACTGACTGAACCAGGCCCATCACATCGAGGGTAGCTTTACTCAAATTCTACTCTCTTAAATGTTAACTGCATCTAAATGCTAGCTTCACATAAACTCCTAACCTGGTATTGTGACCCAGTTAGTTGGCCCAAATCAGACCTGCCAGGCACTGCCTGCAGGTGAATGACTGGAGGGTCCCACTGCTCATAGGGTGCATGTCAGAGGCAGACACAACAATATCTTTTATTTAAATGCTATGAGGGGGACCAGGGAGATGGCTCAGTGGAATAAGCACTTCCCTGGCAAGCGCAAGGGCCTGAGTTCAATCCCCGGTTCTGCCAAAAAAAAATGTTATGAGGTCCACACTCTGCAGCCACAGGCGATCCCGGAGGACTGTACGGCCTCACACCCTCAGTCTTCATGGCCAGGCAGAGAAGACTAGATGGGATCCTCATGACCCTCAAACAGAGGGCTGATTAAAACCACAGGACCCACTCATAAGCACAGAGTCTGGCTGGAGCAGCACGTAGATTCCTGGCTCTTTCTTCAGGGTACAGTGTCAAACTGTTCCCAGCGCCTCCTGATAGGCTCAGCCTATACAGGCTGGGGGAAGGAGACAAAGAAAAGAAGAGGAGGCATGTGACCCCCAGCTTTCCACGGCTTGTTTGTGATCTTTACTGCTGTCACCAGGTGAAGCAGTGCACATTCTGGTCAGGCCACACTTGAATCTTGGCACCATTGTTTGCTGAGCTAGTGAGGCACATGGGGAACAAGGCTCCTCTGCTGTGGCCAGCTGTTCTGTGCACACCCTTGTTAGGATGAGCTCACCTGTGATGAGCAAGAGGCCTTTCACAGACAGCAAAGATGTTTTTGACTTATGCCATTTGTAACTTACAGTGGGTTTAATGGGATGGAAGCACAACATAAGTCGAGGAGAGGGCCAGCCAGATAGCTCAGTGGACTAAAGCACCTGCTTAGGCAGAGTGCAGTGGCCAGGGTTTGATCCCTGTGCCATGCCGGGCCTGACCCTGAAGCCCGCTGAGATGGTGATTGAGAACTGGTCGTGGTGGTGCATGCCTGTAATCCCAGCACTTAGGAGACTGAAAACAGGAGGATCACTATGAGTCCAATCTACATAATGAGACCCTGTAGATCCTGTAAAATCCTGTACTTAAATGTATAAACATCAGTCAGTCAATTGAGGTGAGTCTGAATATTCACCCATTTTCTGTTGCCTGTAATATGATGCCAAAGTCTGTGCAAGTTAAAAAAGAGAGGCTTGGACCTGAGGAGACAGCTCTTCAGTCTAAGTGCCTGCCTGGCAAGCACAGCCTGAGTTTGATCTCCAGAACCGTATGCTGTGGTGGCCGTGAGACCTGGTGTCATGGCACACACCTGTAATCCCAGTGCTGGGGAGGCTGAGACAGGAAGATCAGTACAAATCTGAGCTGTGTAGCAAGACCTTGTACCAACTAAATAAATGAGAAAGAAAGAAAGAAAGAAAGAAAGAAAGAAAGAAAGAAAGAAAGAAAGAAAGAAAGAAAGAAAGAAAGAAAGAAAGAAAGAAAGGAGAGAGGTTTGTTGTGGATCACAGTGCTGGTCCTGATTTTATAAGGGCAGAGACCCAGTAACACATCACAAGCAAGCCACAGGGAGGACCTGTGTGTGTGTTTTTTTGTTTATTTATTTATTTTTTCTCTCTTTATAAAGACAATAGAAGTCAATCCTGGGCATCCCACTCTGATGGCCACAGCAATCCCAGTGCTAAACATCACAGATGATTACGTGCTTGATCCCTGCACCCTTTTATTTTGCCACAGAGGCACTTATGCTGCTGACCTAACCTTTTTTACTTCTGAAACTGGGATTGACTTCAGAGCATTTACACTGAGCTACAACCCCAAGCCTTTTTTAAAATTTTGAGACAGAATCTTGCTAAGTCACGAAATTGCCCAGGCAGGGTTTGAACGTGCAATCTCCTGCCTCCACCCCTCAGAGTGTTGTGGCAGGTGACACCACACCCAGCTAAGTCTCCAACCTCTGGATATCTCATGATGAGCACTAAATTTTGCAATGGGAATGCTTACTGGCACACTTAATCCATAATAATCTGTACTCCTGTTATTGTCTCAGGCCAGCATACCCATCTGTGGGTACTAACAGTCTGTTCTGGCTGCCATAGAAAAGTGTGACACATTGGGTGTCCAAGGCAGCAAAATCTGTCACAGTTCTAGAGTCTGGAAGCCCAAGATCAAGGTATCGGCAGGCAAGTTGGCCAGATGCCCTCTGGACTTGGCTCGTAGCTGGCCCATCTTCCCCCTGCATCTTCACATGGTTGTCCCTCCATGTGTGTTTGCACCCTGATTGCCTATTTTCAAAGCAGCCACATTAGACTAAGACTCATCCTATGACCTCATCTTAATTAGGCCTCAGGCCCTCGTGCTATTCTAGTCAGAGGCACTGCTGGTTAAGAATTTCACATGCGAATGGGGAGGCAGATGTGACAGCACACTGGCGCCCACTAGCTCTGCTACGCGGTTTGCCTGACAGCAAACCATGAGCTTTGCTTGTGCCTTTGTCCTCCAGTGAATAGGTACAGGGACCATGTGGGCGTTACTGACATGTGCTGGGGTCTGCCTCACACTGTGGAAATACAATAGGGGTCCACTGGTCCATCCATACAGTGGTTCACTGGACACACAGGAGAGCCTGTGGGTGCACATCGCAGAAGGAGAAATCTCAGAGTAGTGTGGTGTTCTTAGCTCCTAGCAACCATGGCAAGAGCTGCGCTCTCCCTGTAGACCCAATTGTAAAACTCCTTAGCAATCAAATGTATACCTTGTTTTGCAAAACTAAAACTGTTTCTAAAATTGTTCGCTAAAATTTAAACACTGGAACTTATCAAGGTAGTATGCTGAGTGAAAGAAAGCGATAAAAAAATGCTTAGTGTAAGATGTTATTCATGTCCATCCTGGACTGACACAAAGCATTTCTAGGGTATGTGGGAAAAGAAGGAGCTGGGGAGATAGCTTGATAGGCTAAATGCCTGCCTGGCAAGCACAAGGACCCATGTTCAATCCCTAGTACCACATGCCATGCCAGCCCCGGGCCCAGTCAACCACTGAAACCAGACATGGTGGCACAAGCCTATAATCCCAGTGATGAGGAAGCTGAGACAGAAAGATGACTATGAGTCTGAGCTGCATAGTGAGACCTTGTACCAAATAAATAAAAGGGTTTTTTGGGTTTTTTTTGGCAGAACCAGGAATTGAACTCAGGCCCATTGTGCTTGTCAGGGAAGTGCTTATTCCACTGAGGTACCTCCCTGGCCCTAAAAGATTTTTTAAAAAGAAGGAAAAAGGGCTGGCCAAATAGCTCAGTGGAGTAAAGCACCTGCAAGCAGGCACAAGGGCCAGGAGTTGATCTACAGGCCTGCCATGCCGGCCCCGCCTCCAGGGTGTGCTGAGACAGCAATTGAGACTGGGCTTGGTGGCAAGTGCCTGTAATCCCAGCTCTTGGTAGGCTGTAAACAGGAGGATCATTATGAATCTAATCTAGTAGTGAGACCTGAACACCCTATAGACCTTTCCCTAAAATACTACAAAAAAAAAAAAAGAAGGGATCCCAAAACCACCTGAGTAACATATCTTACCAAATCTGCTCCAGGCATCTGGAGCAACGGCAGCCAACTTAGAAAGCCTACCAAGAAGCATATCAGAAAGACGAGAGATGATTTGTCCACAGCTCTTGAGAGGCTGCAAGCAGATGGAGTGGACGCAACTCAGCACTCAGCAACCACATGCCCACCTTCCCTCTCAAACTGGACAAAGGAAGAAATGGTCCAGCAAGAGTTTACTGGGCTTGGGTGTCTGTGCTTTCCTCTGCTGCCTGAGACACAAAAGAGGGGACCTGAGTGCCCCTCACTTTACTCACAGGCTATAATGGTGGCCATTTTTTCTGGGTCCTTCCTAAGGCAGGGACAGTAATAGCTAAGCTGAGGGACTTTGGTGGCATTAACACTTGATACACTGCCTGGCAACTCAGCCATATGTCTGGCCTCAGACTCTGTGGTCTGAAGAGGTCCGCAGGAGAAACATTCCACACTCTGTCTCCTTTCACCCCTGCTCCCTTGTGTGTCCCCTTTAGACCACGGAGTTGCTCTGTGGCTGCCTGTGCTCTCCCATCAGCCAGACAGCCCGCCTGTGCTTCCCAAATCCATCACACTGTCCCAGGCGCTGACCACAGGTCTTCTAGAAACTTGACGTTTCTGCCCTCTTTCTCACTCCTTGTGCCCACCGCTGCCCAGCTCTACCCACATCCACTGCTCTCACCCCTGGCCAAGCATCATAGGTCACAGAAGGCGTATTTCCCATCGCTGTCCCCAGGACCTGGGGGAAGCACAGCCACTCAGCACACGTCTACGTTCCCACCATTAGCATAATTGTCATGGTACTGCTTTTTTTTTTTTCTGTCTTTTTGAGACAGGGTCTCACTATGCAGTTCAGGCTGGCATTAAGCTCACTTTTGTAGCTCAGGCTGGTCTCAAATTTACAACAATCCTCCTGCCTCAGCCTCCCAAGTGCTGGGATTACAGGCCTGCACCACCATGCCCGGCAGTACTGCATTTTAATTACTTCAGTTCTACCATTTCAGAGTTTATTGTTTTTTCTTTTTTCTTTTTTTTTTTTTTTTTTTTTTTTTTTTTTTTTTTTTTTTTTTTTTTTTTTTTTTTTTTTTTTTTTTTTTTTTTTTTTTTGTGGAACCAGGGATTGAACTCAGGCCCCTGTGCTTGCCAGGGAAGCATTTATCCCACTGAGTCATCTCCCTGGCCCCTAGTATATTGTTTTTTATCAGTAGTACATGTGCTAGTTAATCTTGACTATGAGCTCTGGGTATTAAGAGAGTCCTGGAGAGGAGATGGGGTGAGAGCATTAACCCCACTGGTCATGATTAGTTCATAGTGAAATAGGAGAATGAGACTCTAGACCTGAAAGATACCTGAGCCAAGTTCCTGTTCTCTGAAGCCGAAGAATGGACTTGAGGAACAACAGAGGTTAAAAACAAAATATACTGGGCCAGGGAGACGGCTTAGTGGAATAAGCACTTCCCTGGCAAGCTCAAGGGCCTGAGTTCAATTCCTGGTTCTGAAAAAAAAACAAAACAGAATATATTTGTTGGGGGAAAGAAAACTTATGTCTGAGAGAGGGGAAGAAGGGGACCTGAGCAGGTTGCCCAGGAATCTGCCATGTCTAGGGATTTTTATAGAGCAAAACCTCAAGGTGAGGCAGGTATAAGTTGAAAATCGTGGGAACTTGCTAGGTAGGCATGATGGGAGACAAAACTATGGTCAACCAATAAGGTTACAAGCACCATTGCTCAGGTAAAATTAATTAAATCCAGGATAAAATGGGGAAGTGAGACTCGGGTTCTTTCTGTAGGGGGTTGGGTTAGTGACTCTTCCTGGCTTCCTCAAGGTGATTATCAGTCCTGGATGCTTATCTGTAGGGAAGTATGCATTTGTTTGATCTTTGGTCTTGAGGTCTAGCCCACAGCAGAAGCATCTGTCTCTCTCACAGTTTCAAGGTACCTTGTCTTCTGTACTGGCTCTGTGAGGGCCCAGCCCTGAATGACTGCCTGTAATATATCTATCTAACTCAGCTGCCTACAGCAATAGCTGAAGGAATTTAGGTAGTCCGCCCACACTGGAAGAAGTGGGTCATCTGAAGTTTGCAAGGGACTGTCTTGTCCCTGACCCTTTGTTCTCTGGGCTCTTTCCTGCTCTCTGCCATCAGTCAATTGAGCAGCTGTGCCTGCCCTGAAGTCTTTGCCTCACCTTGGAGCCAGCCAGCCACCCACACTTTCAAGACTCTGAACAAAATGAACCTCTTTTTTTTTTTTTTTCTCCCCTCCTTTGGTACCAGGAATCAAGCTCAGAACCCTGTGCTCGCCAGACGGGCGCTTGTGCCACTGAGCTACATCCCCAGCCTGAACATTTTTTTTTTTTTTTTTTTTTAAAGCTGCAGCTGTCAGGACTTTTCCTAGCATCTGAAGAGCTGATCAATATGTTGCACAGGGGCCGGGAATAAGCACTTCCCTGGCAAGCACGAGGGCCTGAGTTCAATCCCTAGTTCCACAAAAAAAAAAAGAAATAAAAGATAGGTAGAAAGGAGACAAGGAAATCATGACTAAAAATTGTACTTTTGAGAAGACTGCTACTTCCAGGAACCCACAGAAATTACCCAAGGTGCTTCATATCAGCGTTCTTTTGGTTAAATTTAGGTTCCTTCCCTACCAAATTTGTCACATCAAAATTCTTCAGGAATACTAAAAATCCATAAATTGGCTTAATTTTAAAAGAAAGGAGAAGAAGGAACAGTTGAGTGAACCCAAAGAATGCTCAAATTACCTTTTAAAATCATGCCATCCTATCCCGGACAAGAGGCTAATACCCTTGGGGAGGGTATTTCTAGGGCTTTTCCACCCCTTCAAGAGAGGAATAAATGCATGTCTGCAGCCAAAACTCAGTGCATCTCATTTCTCTGGAGAGCACCTGCACTCCAGTCTTTTTTTTTTTTTTTTTTTTGTCTTTTTGAGACAAGGTCTCACTATGCAGTTCAGGCTGGCCTTAAACTCACTTTGTAGCTCAGGCTGGTCTCAACCCCACAACAATCTTCCTGCCTCGGCCTCCCAAGTGCTGGGATTACAGGCCTGCACCACCACCCCCGGCCCTGCACTCCAGTCTTGAGTGGACCCTAAATCTCTGCCTAATACAATCTTGTCCCTCACTGACTTTTTTCCAGAAGAGTCAACAAACCTGCTCCAAAAGCTTGGGCTTGTCGACCTTGCTGCAGCCTCATCGAGCCTAGGGCCCAGCCCAGGGCCTGTTTTCACCTAGAGGATCTGGAGGAAGGTCTTCATTTCCCTGAGACTCCTTTGCCATCGGTAAGTCAGAAGATGTGGCTGTGGGGTCCACAGAGCTGAACACTTGTGCAGATGGCACCTGACACTTCAGGGTCAGTGGGAGAGGTGGCCAGGGGTTGGAGACTGATGCTCTGGAAACCACGGAAGCTCCTGCTGTGGCTAGCACACCACCCAACCAGCTAGCACATCCTGGGGGTGGAGAGAAGGGAGAAGAGGAGGGGGACAAGAGGATGGGGCTGGGTCCTGAGCACAGGCCTTCGCTGGGCACACAGCACCACACCAAGCTTTCTGTGGCTACAGAGGACGGTGCACATGGGAGAATGAAGGAGGGAGAGGCTGAGTATTGTGCGGGGACCGGACACCAGCATTATGCTGTCGGATCTGAATTCTGCTCCTGCTTCCTAGCTGTGATTGACTTTAGAAAAGTTTCTTAGCTTCTCTCTGCCTCATTATGCCCATCTATTAAATGGGGCATGAATTTCACATAAAGTTGTTGAAAGAATACACACACTACTCCATTCTCTGCTATGTTGGCTGCTTTATGTAGGGTAATTTTAAGAAACTTGCAGATTGAAGAAACTGATCAGGTTTCTAAAAGGATCACTCACTCTAGGATGGAACTCCTAGGATGGGGACTAAAACTTCAGCCTCCTAATTCAAAATCCCTCCCTCAGTTGGAGCTTTAATGACTTTAAACTAGGTTATTACGATGCAAATATTCCCTGGCAGGTCTAACCCCAGGTTATTACCACCTTAATGCTCAGTGAGGTGAGTGGGGTTAACACACACCTTTTTTTCCTTTCTTCCTTTAGAATTGAATTCAGGTTTGGAACAAAGCACAGAAAGGAGAGGGCTTGGTGCAGACTTTATGCTGGGGATTTTCTAGCTCCTCTCTGAAGGATTCTCCCTCTCTCTCAAGAGTGCACCAAGGGTGAGCGTCTTGCTTAGGGACCATGCAGAGGGAAGCATTTTGCCTTCATGGCCTGAGTATAAGAAAGAGGTGGAGCCGGGCGTGGTGGCGCAGGCCTGTAATCCCAGCACTCGGGAGGCTGAGGCAGGAGGATTGTTGTGAGTTCGAGACCAGCCTGAGCTACAAAGTGAGCTTAAGGACAGCCTGAACGGCATAGTGAGACCCTGTCTCAAAAAGGCAAAAAAAAAAAAAAAAAAAAAAAAGAGGTGGAAATCAGCCTTCAAAGCCAAACTGACATCTGCAGTGGGTTTGGGTGAGCAAGCAGGGAGGAGAAGGAGAAAGAGAGCTCGCCAAATCCTGAGCTGCTCCAGGGAGTGTGAGCAGGTGGGCGGGACAAGGCCAGGTTGTCCTTTCAACCATTTCTCCGGAGCACCACTCCAAGCCTGATACAGATGGTAGCCTCAGTCTTTGGGAAATGATTGTGCCTATTGGTTTTCTGATACTTGGAGAGATATTTAATCTAGAGGTTGAACAGGCAGCACAGCAACCCAGATATCTACAGAAAATCCATTGATCATCTTTCAATATCCTCTTTCAAGAAGCAGAACGGCTAAGTAATTGGTATTCTTCCCTTTCTCTGCTTCATAAAGAGAAAAAAAATAATCAAAAGTTGTTTTTCTTCTTAATTAAACCTTCTAAGTTTAGACCTGCTCCTCCAAGTTCCTTGTCTAGGGAACAGTGAACTAGAGAAAATGCAAGGAGGAAAATATTCTGTCCAAGAAAGCACACCATCTGTGCTAGTTAATTTTGTCGACTTGACTGGATTCTGAGACTCCTGGAGAGGTGACTGGATCAGCTTGCTGTGCTGTCTGTGGGTTCATTCACTGATGTTCATAGCTGCAGGTGCCCTAGGAGGCCAGCATGTGTCCAGCTGGGGAAAGTGGGTCAGTGGGGGCCTCCGGGGCATATGCATCCCGCTGGTGTTCTTGCCTTGGGTTCTTCTGCTCATGGTGAAGGGAGCACCCTTGCTTCACCATGCACTTCCACCACGGAGCTGCTCCTTGGAGCCAAGCAGCCATGGGCTGGAGCCCCTGAGCCCCTGAGCCAAATGAACAATTTCTTCCTTTAAGTTGTGTATGTCAGACATTAGGTACCAGCCCAAAAAGCTGGCCAATATGCCAAATTTCTCACTATGCAACCCGTGTTTTCAAGGTTCGGGTGACCTTCAGATGAAATTTCATTTTATCTTCTTGTACTCTATAAAGCCCATAGTGTCAAGCATGGCCTCTTTGCTACTCAAAGCCAATACAAGAACAGAGCTGAGGTTTGAAGCCAGTGTGGGCTAAGCCCACAGCCGAGACTGCCTGTGGTGGCTTCTCTGGCTTCCTGTAGCCCATCAGTGAGCCCCCCCCCCAATGCCTGCATTCTCCCCATAACCCCTCTACTCAAATATTTCATACCTGTCTTCAGGAACAACCTCTCACCTTCCATAATGGACTCTGCCCATCTCTTATAAGTTTATATTTTATTCAGCATCTCCATCAAATCACCTGTTTAAGAGAACTGCCTGAACCCAAAAGCCACCAAGAACTATGTGACACTTTTTCTTTTTTTAGTTTAAAAAAAAACATAATTTATTTATTTATGTATTTTCTTATTTACTTGCTTCCGAGGTTTTGCTACAAAGCTCAGACTCATAGTGATCCTCCTGTCTCAGCTTCCCCAGCACTGGGATTTCAGGTATGAGCCCCTATGCCTGATTTCTAGGGCTGCCTCAGTGCAGGGCCAGCATAGTATGCAGTACTGGGGATTGAACCAGGTCCTTGCCCTTTCCAGGCAAGCTCTTAGACCATTGAACTATCTCTCTGTCCCACTCTATGACACTTTTTAATCAGTGTACACCTTACTGGTCACAACAGCATCTACACATTTGAAAAATAGTCTCATGGAGTACTATTACCTACTGTCTTCCTAAAATACTTCCCGTGCCCAAGAATTAGAAAAATCCCTTGACATATTCACATCCATATCCCTAGGGGCTGGGACTGGCTGAGAGCACTGCTATCTGTCTCTTAATCTCTCCACCTAATAGAGCAGGGAGATCTGGTTCCAGAATGTATCTTTTCTGTTCTCCTTTATTTTAGGCCAAAGGCCCCTGGAAGCCAACAGCGCTGCCCGGCCCTGTCTTCCTTGCAGCCCATTCAGTTCGGGGAGGTCACCAGAGAGGCGAAGGTATTCTGACCAGATTTCTTAACAACAAACAACCCAACAGCAAAAGCCACATTTTAAGTTCCTCACAGTTCACACAGTGCATCTACTTCAGTCCTCAAACGGCTCCCATGACAGTGAGCCTTATTCCCACTATGTTTTTCAGGTGCCTGAGTTTCCCTGAGGTTCGAATAGCTGGCTTCAGGCAGCTCTGCTCAGCCCGGGAGGAGCCCCCTAACTGTGGACAGGAGGGACCTCTCCCCTCTCCGCCTGGCCTCACCCTCGCCTTCTGACTTGGGAAGTTTCCAGGCTCCTCTGGTAGCCCAGACTGCCTCCCTCTCCAGCCCACAAGCAACGACAGCCCCCTCGGTGGTGTCAGAGCATCTGGACAGTGGCAGGGGAGGCCACGAAGGCTAAGCCCCGAGCAGTGTCTCCGGGATAGTTTGCTGGAGAGAGCTCCCGGGAGGCCAGAACCAGAAAGCGGCATTTGGGGAGCTCCTGATTCCATGGGCTCCAGGCCCTAGTCTTCCCCACACCCCTGCAAATCCCCTCCAAACAGGCTCCTCACCTAAATGGAGCCCCACCTGTGGTGTCTGACGCCACACCTCCAACCCCACAAGCAGCCGGTTTTCAAGGCTCCTCCCCAACCCCACAAAGAACTCAGCAACAGAGGCTGCTCCCCCCATCATCCACCCTAAGTCCCTTTCAACCCCCTTGGACTGATCGCCAAAGAAACCCTGTGTAATAAAGAGGTGCCCCCTTCCCTGACCAAGATGACTGAGACGACAGAATTTATACCTTGAGGCCCAGAAGCTGAGGCCCATCTGGTGTTTCTCCCTCCCCATGCCTCACTAAACAGTTCCAGGCAGGAGCTGGCCAGCTGAGCCAGGCCTCTCTCTGGAAGCCCCTCCCAGAGACTCACCGGGGTGAGAACCCCTCCCCCATTTAAGGGCTGATGGGGACCATCTGTGCCTGAAGTCTGGGAACCAGGCAGCAGGGCCCTGGGCCTCCAGGCCTCCCAGGGGCCTCCAAGCTGTGAAGAAATTCTGCCAAGCCCTCTGCACCTTCCCTAAAGCCCCTGACACTAAAAATAGCTAGTAATTCCCCTGCCTTCCCCACCTGCCTACTAGAG